>NC_069439.1:39574172-39595405 GCF_026875155.1 Cherax quadricarinatus | reverse complement strand
ATGTTTTTCAAAGGCCCTAAAACTGGAACACTACCTGAAAACTTAAAACTGCAGACACACTCATCGCTTTAAAAAACACAGTTAGAAAACATTTACCCCCTGATAACCCGAAAAACAAACTCATGATAACCACCTGGTGGTTCACAATTACACTAATTTAAACCACTGACTATAAACACAAAATACTAATCTTAATCTTAAAATAATGAATCCAAAACTAGTCAAAAGTTTGCCTATGATACTCCAATATAGACACTTTGTATTGTGCTAAAACAAAAGCTTTTCACATTGCTAAAACTCACAAATTAAAATTTGTAGTCACTTAGCCTTATACCATAATCTGTAAGGATTTAATGTTAAGAATTAATCTAAGTCTGCCTGATATGCCTAGCCATGCTAGGTGTCCTAGTGGCCCCCTCTGTAATTAGTATTTTATAACATGAAAACCCAAACACAATATCCAAATCCCTGTAAACCCCACATTGTAACCCTTATAGAGAATAAACTTGATTTGATTTGATTTGATTTGTACTGCCAAATAAGCTCTATTATATTTACCAGTGAAATATTAAATCCAAATAACTGTTCTTAAAAAAATTAATTCTTGAAATAAACATTTCTTTTTCTTATTTTTTAATATATTTTTTTTTTTTTTAATCAATATTACTTACTAAAATATTATTAAACACCATATTTCCTTCCAGTCCAGTTTACTGTTGTACAATGATCCTATATCCTTATATTTCACTCTCTTTAGTTCTTTTTTTTTATTTTATATACCATTACTTGCTTACTACTGTAAACTAAGATTATAGAACTGGTAACCAGTGCAATATTATATTGTCAAACTTGTGCCATAACAAGAATTATAGCCCCTCTATTTATAATTACTTAATAATGTAGTATTATAAATTTCCCTGTTTCTCTTATTGCATTTTATTGTCTTCATTAAACATTTATTCAAAATCAACACCTTTGTCAAACCCTAAAATTATAACAGCTCAATATTAATTCATCAAATCTGTTCCTTATAAAGAGGAAACTGTAATTCTGTATTTTTTTTTTTTTAAAAAACTAGTGTAACAATTCATTAGCTAGTAAGATAAATTAGTTAAGGATCTTAATTATTAAGTTCAACACATTAGTTATTCTAAAACCTAGTTGTTAGAGTCACTCTCATTCTTATGTTTACAAACAATGATCCAGATTTTAACCTTTTATTAAATGACTTACACGACTCAGACAGCAACTGTAATTATTATACAGCAGACCAAGCTAAGACATTACTCAGCGCAAACAATAACATAACTATCTTTAATTACAATGTCAGATCCTTGAGCAAACATTACAATGACCTCACAGCATTACTCAATTCTCTTAATTCCAGTATGTCAACTATCACACTCACAGAAACTTGGCTAAAGCCTGGCACTACAGATGTCTATGCCATTCCTGGATACACAGCTATACACAACTGTAGGCCAGACCAGCAGTTGGGTGGAACAGCTATATACATCTCAAATCAACTTGACTGTATCAATAATTCTTGCACAAGGGATGAGCATGGTGAATATATTATAGCTAAATTTAAATCAAAAGACCCGTGAAAACCCCTCACAGTCATTAAGTACCACAGTCAAACATTTACCCTTTAGTGAAAATTAGGGAATTTTAAAAACTGAAGCACATATGAACAAAGACCACTAGACTAACAGGAGATTTCAACATAAATCTACTACATGACCAGGACCTACAAGTAACTGAATTCACAAACACCATGAGCAACGTTTTTGCTCCATAATACAAAACCTACAAAATCCCCGAATATATTTCTTTTTTGGGACCAATCTGGACTAACAAAAATTTCCCCTTTTAAAAACAATACCCAACCACTACCCTACCTTTCTAAAACCAAACCCTGGGAAAATTCCCCCAAGACCTACAAAAGTTACCTTTCGACGCAAATAAAACAGCTGAAAATTTTTATAGCACTTTGAATAATGTCGACTGGCATAATGAGCTTAAATAAGTAAGTTTATTCGGGTTACGAAAATCAGTTACATAGTTTCATACATAGCGCATATGGTAGAGAACCGGGGATAACCCAAAAAAGCAGACAGAGGATTTATTTTTTGGGGCCCTTTTTTCCTGTTTTATAATTAAAGGTTATAATATCTTATTATTATTTTTGGAGAAAAACATCTTATTATATACTAAAAAGATACTACACGGGGTCATTAAAAACTATCTACAATACGAGGGTCATTATAGGAATAAGGGAAAAATTACACCTTTGTTAGCTAAAAAATATAAAATATTTCCTTCCCTTTCGTAGCTAAATTTTCGCACCTCTTTGCCACTCTTCTTGAACTGGTTTGTTGATGGCTTTGACTTTTGGGGCAGTCTGTTCCCTCCTTTATTGGTTTCAATAAAAAGGGGGTTTTAAAGCCTGGGGCCCCTGACTGTGGGAAAATTTTTTAAAAAAACCCACTACTCTATAACAAGCTTTTCCCAAAAAAAATAAACGCTCACGCAAGGACTAAATAGTCCCTGGTTAACCCCCCATCCCAAAATGAAAAACAATTTCAGTGGGTCAAATAAATAGAGACAAATCTAAACGTTTTTCACAGCCCTACCCGCCTGATAAAAGGTCTATAAAATTGTATTTGAAAAAGATTAAAAAACATCAAAGGGGATATAAAAAAGCCCGGAAAACCCTATTGAAATTCTGAAACTAAAAGAATATCCAAAAACAAACCAAACAAATTAACAAAAAACGATGAACCCCCTTCTCCAACCAACTGAAAAGCAGTCTCAATGTTTTCTTTTCCACCATAGGAAGAAGTAGCAAGCAAAATCCCAAAATAAACACCCGTCCATCAACTCCCAATAACTAAACCCTTTCTCCAACAACCCAACAGAGGCTCGTTCATCACAACACCCTTTAAAAACAAGGGAGGAGACATAACAACTTTCTATTTTATGTACAAAAAAGCTTCGCAGTACTGTCACAATTATCGCAACACTTTTTTTAAGTGGGTTTTTAATGTTATTGTGGAAAATTAAAAATTTTAAAACCCGGGTGAATCTATTAGATAATACATGAAATGGGAACAGAGATAACTATTATTGTCAAAATTACAGAGGGCAAGTAGGAATTTTTTTGGGGCCCAGGTCGCAAAAAATGTCCCCCTTGATACCCACCTCTTTCTTCCACAAATGGAACCACAGTCAAAGGCCTCCATCCAAAACCCAAAAATACAGATACTAATGCCGGAAAAAAATCCCCCCCATTGCCAACAATACCACCAGTCCGATGACATTCTTCTTTGCAAATATACAGGGTCTGAAGCCAGCAACAAACAACAAAATACCTTTCATCCGTGGACTGCTTGCAGAGGCAAAGGCAATATTCGCGGCTTTCACTGAGACCCACATAAGGGATCACTTGGACAACGAAATATGGATCCCAGGTTACAACCTATACAGATGTGACAGAGTGAACAGGCAAAAGGGGGGGGGGTTGGCCTGTAC
The DNA here is from genome assembly GCF_026875155.1 of Cherax quadricarinatus. Classification (NCBI taxonomy): domain Eukaryota; kingdom Metazoa; phylum Arthropoda; class Malacostraca; order Decapoda; family Parastacidae; genus Cherax; species Cherax quadricarinatus. Next base: position 39,591,871 of record NC_069439.1, on the reverse strand, counting down.
ATTGCAGAGTCACTTTGTTTGCACAGAACTGCTTAATACCTCAAATGATGTAGTGGAAGTTTTAGCAGTAAAGGTCGAGAACCAAAACCTAGTCATTGTGGTAGTCTACAAGCCTCCGGATGCAACATCCCAGCAATTCCAGGAACAGCTGTTAAAAATTGACCACTGTCTGGAAAATCTTCCAGCTCCTGCACCCAACATCTTGCTCCTGGGGGATTTCAACTTAAGGCACCTAAAATGGAGGAAAATAGCAAATAATATTGTTGCAGTAATAACACCAGGAGGCAGCTCTGATGAAAACTCACACTCACACGAGTTTTTTAAATCTCTGCACAAAATTCAATTTAAACCAGCAAATAATAGAGCCTACTAGACTGGAGAATACACTAGACCTCATCTTCACTAACAATGATGATCTGATAAGAAATGTCACCCTATCAAAAACAATATACACAGATCACAACATAATTGAGGTTCAGACATGTATGCGTGGAGCCCCAGACCGACATAATGAGACTAGTCACGAGGGAGCATTCACCAAATTCAACTTCAATAACAAAAACATAAAGTGGGACCAAGTAAACCAAGTCCTAACCGAATATAAGCTGGGAAGATATACTAAGCAACACAGACCCCAACTTATGCCTAGAACAGATTAACTTGGTGGCACTCGATGTATGCACAAGGCTTATTCCTCTAAGAAAAAGGAGGAGTAGATGTAAAATAGAAAGAGACAGGCACTCCCTTTACAGGCGACGGAAAAGAATAACAGAGCGACTAAAAGAAGTCAATATATCTGAAATGCGTAGGGAGACACTGGTCAGAGAGAAATAGCAAGCATCGAACTCAAGCTAAAGGAATCTTATAGGAGTCAGGAATCGCGGGAAGAACTAAAAGCCATAAATGAAATCTAAAGAAACCCAAAGTATTTCTTCTCCTATGCCAAATCAAAGTCGAGAACAACATCCAGTATTGGGCCCCTACTTAAACAAGATGGGTCCTACACAGATGACAGCAAGGAAATGACTGAGCTACTCAAGTCCCAATATGACTCAGGTTTTAGCAAGCCGCTAACCAGACTGAGAGTCGAAGATCAAAACGAATTTTTTATGAGAGAGCCACAAAATTTGGTTAACACAAGCCTATCTGATGTTATCCTGACGCCAAATGACTTCGAACAGGCGATAAATGACATGCCCATGCACTCTGCCCCAGGGCCAGACTCATGGAACTCCGTGTTCATCAAGAACTGCAAGAAGCCCCTATCACGAGCCTTTTCCATCCTATGGAGAGGGAGCATGGACACGGGGGTCGTCCCACAGTTACTAAAAACAACAGACATAGCCCCACTCCACAAAGGGGGCAGTAAAGCAACAACAAAGAACTACAGACCAATAGCACTAACATCCCATATCATAAAAATCTTTGAAAGGGTCGTAAGAAGCAAGATCACCACCCATCTAGAAACCCATCAGTTACACAACCCAGGGCAACATGGGTTTAGAACAGGTCGCTCCTGTCTGTCTCAACTATTGGATCACTACGACAAGGTCCTAAATGCACTAGAAGACAAAAAGAATGCAGATGTAATATATACACACTTTGCAAAAGCCTTCGACAAGTGTGACCATGGCGTAATAGCGCACAAAATGCGTGCTAAAGGAATAACAGGAAAAGTCGGTCGATGGATCTATAATTTCCTCACTAACAGAACACAGAGAGTAGTCGTCAACAGAGTAAAGTCCGAGGCAGCTACGGTGAAAAGCTCTGTTCCACAAGGCACAGTACTCGCTCCCATCTTGTTCCTCATCCTCATATCCGACATAGACAAGGATGTCAGCCACAGCATCATGTCTTCCTTTGCAGATGACACCCGAGTCTGCATGACAGTGTCTTCCATTGCAGACACTGCAAGGCTCCAGGCAGACATCAACCAAATCTTTCAGAGGGCCGCAGAAAACAATATGAAGTTCAACGATGAGAAATTTCAATTACTCAGATATGGTAAACACGAGGAAATTAAATCGTCATCAGAATACAAAACAAATTCTGGCCACAAAATAGAGCGAAACACCAACATCAAAGACCTGGGAGTGATCATGTCGGAGGATCTCACCTTCAAGGACCATAACATTGTATCAATCGCATCTGCTAGAAAAATGACAGGATGGATAATGAGAACCTTCAAAACTAGGGAGGCCAAAGCCCATGATGACACTCTTCAGGTCACTTGTTCTATCTAGGCTGGAATATTGCTACACACTAACAGCACCTTTCAAGGCAGGTGAAATTGCTGACCTAGAAAATGTACAGAGAACCTTCACAGCTCGCATAACGGAGATAAAACACCTCAATTACTGGGAGCGCTTGAGGTTCCTAAACCTGTATTCCCTGGAACGCAGGAGGGAGAGATACATGATTATATACACCTGGAAAATCCTAGAGGGACTAGTACCGAACTTGCACACGAAAATCACTCACTACGAAAGCAAAAGACTTGGCAGACGATGCACCATCCCCCCAATGAAAAGCAGGGGTGTCACTAGCACGTTAAGAGACCATACAATAAGTGTCAGGGGCCCGAGACTGTTCAACTGCCTCCCAGCATACATAAGGGGGATTACCAACAGACCCCTGGCAGTCTTCAAGCTGGCACTGGACAAGCACCTAAAGTCGGTTCCTAACCAGCCGGGCTGTGGCTCGTACGTTGGTTTGCGTGCAACCAGCAGCAACAGCCTGGTTGATCAGGCTCTGATCCACCAGGAGGCCTGGTCACAGACCGGGCCGCGGGGGCGTTGACCCCCGGAACTCTCTCCAGGTAAACTCCAGGTAAATTGCTCTAGACCTATATTAATTGCAAATGAAATGTACATCACAAGAAATTCTGGTAAAATTTAATATAAATTTGTGGACTGTATATTAAAATTAATAAATTTATTTATTTATTTATTTATTTACTTGAACATGATACAGTGAAGTACAAAAGAATACAGTTATTACAGTGCAGCATGCCAAAGCCCCTTGTATGCAGAGCATTATGGGCAGGCTTAAAATTAACTTAAGATTAACTAAGCAATGATATATTCAGTGGTAAAAACATTTTTGTAATTTGAAAATTTGTCTGGACTGCCTCCAAGTGAGTCGCCTACCCTGGCAAGCTCTGTTGACACCGAGCTCTGAGGTGGGTACCTCAGCCTCACAAGTGGCTTATAGGACAGATTTTCATAAATAACTGATGTTGCAAGAAATCTCGCCTGCATGCACGTTTAAAGGACTAACTTACTTGGTTTAGCAGCATATATCCTGATCTTCAACCTCCCTAAGCTTAGCCCCTCTGGACCTCCCCTCAGAAACCACATGCAACTGGGAGCCTTAATTCCTGCAATATTCAGTCGATATTAGTGACCTGCCTGCACCTCAGAAATTCCTATATCCAAGAGGGTGTGTGTCCCCTAGTATAACTATGCAGGAACGGACACTAGCTTCTAAGTAGACAAGAGACACTGGTATGTACTGGGCATGCACTGCCAGCTGCACAAAGCCCACAGTTCAACTCACACACAATTTTCTCCAGACACTGGCCAGAAATCTAAGATAAAGTGGAGGTCTTGTCTTACTGTATGGGCCTGATGGAGGAGGTCATCTACAATACATCGAGGTGCCTCTACCAGATTTCCCCAGGTCTCATATGTGAAGACACGTGGGGGGCGCCGTCTGCTGATCACGGCACGTTTTGTCCAGGTGATGTCTGGTCTAAGAAGGGAGAGCTGGCGTCTTCCAGACCTGCGTCTCGTCTTTCAAACTAGGGCTGCCAGTTCTCCCTAGCTAACTTAACCTAGTGCATGCCTACATTATCGGCCTATTACTACCTATGTTAAGGTCTTAGGTGTACATTATTATTATCTACAGTTGCCTCAATAATCCTAATATTAGTGTACTAACAGTAAAACTACCTACTTCTTCCCTGAAGGGTAAATCTATAAATTAAATAGTACCTCCCATCCACCTTGGCCAATTCGGGAGAGTGTGTGTGTGTTTTGGGTTGGGTGTAAGGGCCACCCAGCTCAGCCATTCCATAACGGCCATGCTGGGGCTCCTTTGTAAGCTATATCTGTCCTGTGGAACTTTAGGGACCAAATAAATTTCCACATCCTCCCGCCGACGAAGGCAGGCGCTAAGTCTAAATCAAGTTCACCTTCCGCGAGCCCCCACGACGGACCCTGGACATGAGTGCCGTCCGGCCACTCTCGTCGAGCAGACTCCGGTCTAACTTCAACTGTCCAGTTTCCCCTGCGTGGACCTCTGGGGGTGTAAATTTGTTGGTTCCGGTGGTCTTAGCACCCTTTCCTTTAACTTTAACATCTTTCGTATGTCTAGCCTTGTCTGAGTGGCTCCGTACTTTCCCACCCAGTGGCCGACATGCCCTGGTAGCCTTTCCTCCTACTGATACGAGGTTCCCTGGATTTAATGGCAATCAATCTCCCTCTTTACATACCCTCTAAAAGTGTTTTCCCAAGTGGCCGAGTGTTCGTCACTCCCTACCTGGTTCAGCTTCCCTGGAGGTTCATCGTGTATACTGGTATTCATTATCACTAATCCCCCAGCTATCATGGGGACAGCTTCTCCTCTATCTGGTGTGGCAGGGAATTCAGGTGGAATCCTGCTGCCTATGATGTATCCTACTGGGGATCTGTATAAACCAATTCCTTCCCTAAACGTCCGTCGTGTAGACAGGAAGTCATCTATCTGATTGGCTCCCACCAGGATACCTACATTTCTGACTGTGTCAGTGGTAATTCCCTGGTCTGCCGGCTTCACGTCAAGGTCTTCCAATCGCTTAGCTGCTGCAGCAAGACCTCTCGCTGCAATTGCCCTGGGTAACGTCTCTACCACCAAGGCTGTAATGTCTCTGCGATGTCCACCTAATTTGACTGTGACATCCACCACATCATAAGATTTGGGTGGGGCCTGACTTATAGCCCCTCCCAACCTCATACTAACTTTCCTTGTGGCCTTCAACTTTAATTTAACCACCACCTTCTTTGTTATCAAGGATACTTGTGCTCCTGCGTCAAGTATCCTTGATAATTGGGTTGTTTCAGACCTGTGCCCATTCACAACCTTTGCCATGACTGTAGGTAGGGCAGCACCTCCGTGATTCTCACTCGGATTAGAGACTTCACTCCCACTAATCATGCTGGCTACCATTTCAGGCTCAGACTCACTTTCTATCTCTACCTGAGAGATATCCCTACTAGCCTGGGGTTCCCTTAAATTATTGGGACATAGTGCAGTATGGTGCTTACCTTTGCAACAGACTTGACACTCACTGAGCTGGGTGCCACAGTCTCTCGCAAAGTGTTCCCCACAACACTTGAAGCAGAGTCTCAACTCCCTTAGTCTCTGTTGCCTACTGCTCAGTGTTATATACTCTGAGCAACTCGTGCTAGCGTGTTCGCCTTCGCAGAACATGCATATTCTGGCATGAGTGCCTCTGAGGTTCTGCTTAGAGGTTCTTACCTTAGAAACTTCTTTACCATAGTACACTCCAACGTTAGTCGTATGAGCTTCAGACTGATCTCCCGAGATCTTAGAGTAACTGTCTGGGTTTTTGTGGTGATGGTGGTGACTCTTCTCTCACACCTATACTCAAATGAGAAACGAGATCTCCCAACCCCTCAACAATTTGTTGTATCGTGAACCTATTCGTCCGATATTTTAAGTGTAACTCATACAATATAGTGCCAGCCAGTTTCTGAATCACCTGGCTGATGAACCATCCTGACTTACCCCAATCATGTAAATCTTTAAGAGATTGTCTGCATCGCTATTGGGCCGTGCAGACCTCCTGCGCAAACGCTCTTCAGTTCCCTGACAGCAGTAGTGGGGGGGGGTGGTTTGAGGTGGTGCTTGTCCCGCGCCTCTGTCGTCAGACCAGGAGAACTACTATTATCAACAATGGCGGCTGTTACAGACGCAGATTAACACTGTCGGTGTTTGAACATCTCATGGGGCTATACGCCAGCCTCAAGGCCCAGGTATTACTACCTAAAATAATCAAGACACGATGGCATTCAGGATGGAGAGTTTACGGCGTAGCATTGAACGGAGCACTTAATTTTTTGTAAACTGCCTCTCAAGCAACGGTTCTACGAAGTCGTGTGGTTCAACCGTTTTCCAGGACGTAAGTCTTGATGCAACACCTCTGTGGCGTGTGAGAATGATCGATGTATCCAGACAAGTAATACATGGATAAATTTGCGTAATGTCCCCTTTGAGGCGGATGAGGCAATATCAAACTAAGTTGAGGAATACTTAACTGTCAGTTTGGCCGAGCATGTAATGGGTGTCGGTGCCTACACAGTAAAGCCGGAGGCACTTTAAACCTAAAAATGTCATTGCGACATCCCAACCGTCTTAACGTGTACCTAAAAGGAAATCAGGGACACAGGTCATGGTGTCATACGCGTTGCAAAGGTGTACCTGCCGACCTATGTGGAGATATGATGCACATAGCGCGGAGTGAGGGAAGCGCAACGAGCTCCTGTCCCAGAGGCGGAGACATCCGCTTCTACACCAGGGGAAGCAGGTGTTGATCCAAACGACTGCAGGAGGGCGTGGTCGTCTAAGGAGCGAGATAGTGATGAGGCGTAATAATGCTTGGGGGTAGAGTGGGGGAGGACCTTGACCAGTTTTCCCTGGTCCAGACACACTTCCAGTGAGATCGTGGTTGAAGCAAAAAGTACAGGAGCAAGTGTTTGGAAATTGAGGAGGAATTACCGAGGTTTTGAAGTCCTTGTCACCGCCTGAGGAGGTGCTTGCTCCTTGCAGTAGAAGAAGATGAGGTGAATCGATTTGGGGCATCAACAACAGAACTATTCGTACGAAGGGATGACAGCTGACTGAGGTTGTCACCGAGATCTTTTGTCACTGTGTACAGTGGAGGAGAGGTACATTGGGTGGCATCCCCAGACCAAGCCATGGAAGGGATGCTCCTTCACAAAAAGAGAGCCCTGCATCGGATTCAGATTATGTCCTAACGGCCGGCGAGGAAGGACTGAAGCAAATATGGCATAAGGTGGAAGGTAGTGGGTGGCCATGACAGGAGCACCGAAAGAAGGGGGGGGTAGAAAGGGAAGTGTGCAGGTGACAAGTGGTCCCACACGTTCTGGTGGCCATTCGGAATAGTTGAAGAGAGGATGCAGGGGTGGAAACTCTAATTTGGCCTCCGGTGTATGACAGTATACGTTAAGGTTTGTGTAAATAGTGTGAAAGAGAGAATGGTTTCGAGATTTCTGAATAAATATAGATGATGTTGTGTTTCCTAAGAGATCACAAATGTAAGGAGGTAGGGTGTTGGAGAGGGAGGGGTTTCAGTGTAACCCTTCCATCTCACCGTTTAAAAGGGGGGGTGGTTATCTTAATTAGGGAGGCCGAGCCCTGTTTGTTGCTGCAGAGAAAGTAGGGGGGGGGGGGGAAGGGTGAAGGGTGTTGCGCGAAGAGGGTTTGTGATGGGAAAACGTGGGCTTTTATTAGTGTATATGCGCCTGCAGAGAATAATGTCAGGTGGAAGCAGGAGATTTTGTGCGAGGACCTTGTGTTTTTTTTATCTCCGTGTCATTACCGGAAGGTGGAAATATAGGAGGTGAATGGAACTGCGTCATTTAGGAGGGCTGAATGTTGAACCAAAGGGGCAGGTTTATGTGTCGTGGCCCTACGAGATTAATTGAGGGATATTAGGATAAGAGACGCATTCGAGGGGGGGCGTGGAGACAGAGCTGCATTTGTTATGAGAGGGTATGCAGCAGGGTTAGATAGAGTGTATCTTTCTCCACGGGTTTAGTGATAGATTTCAAAACTTAACTCACAGTAGTTGCCATGGTCAGATTCATAGGCGTGTTGGTGGAGTTGGGTGGAGGCGCTTGCAGAAATATACAGAGTTACTGGGAAACTAAAATATAAGTTCATTGAGTGATGAGGAGGGTTTTAGAGGGATTTTCTTCCTATGGAATGAGCTTTAGTGAGGAGGCACAGGGAGTGGAAGATGTCTACAATGGTGGATTGTGTTTGCCAAGTAAAGGATTAGGAATATTTATGTGGGGGGCAAAAACGATAAATGATTTTAAATATGGGCTTCAAATTATCTGGAGGACAGTTAAGGGCGTTATGAGAAGGGGTCTGTGGGGGGCAACAAACCTATGGATGATAATTGTCGAGGTCAATGGAGACTGAGGGAGTTTACAAAATGAAGGATTCAATCGTAAGGGTGCAGGCAGGGGAATAGGAGTGCTTTGGTGTCCAACCTTCGGCGTGTGTGTTGGGCACGGTCCTAAAACAAAGACAGCAGGCTTACAGCTATCGAGGTTAGAGGTACAACGAGATGGCGTGGGTTATAAATGGTGTCAGAATAACTAACTATCAAAATGGAATGTGTGTGTATTCGGATAATGGTTGAGGGTATTGCCAAGAGGGAAGGTGGGAAAAGTTGGATTTAGAGAAGGGGGGGGGGTGTGAGTATTGACGTTAATTTATTTTAGGGATATTTATAGAAAGGCTTTTAGGGGGGGTAATAACAGAGGAGGATAATAGAGTTGGCTTTAAGGGGAATGAGGAAAAGGAAAAGCACCGGAATAGACGGTCTCCGGCTGACTTTATCTCCAACATGGGGAGGGTGATAAGGGTTTACAATGGGTAGTTTATTTAATCAGATGAAGAGAAGGGGTGTGATGGGGACAAGCAAGCAACAGCAGTATGGTAGTGGTTGGTCCCGAAGGTAAAGGGCACCCACCCTCAAGGAGTACCGTGCCAAATCCCCCTGTAGTGCAGATTATAAGTTGTTCGCTAAATTCTTGGGGTAATAGGTTTCAAATGTGTGGGTAGGAGAGTGGTTTCGAAGAACGCAGTATGGTTGCCTGGAAGGTCGATTATTAGAAAGGTCATGGAATACTGATAAGATTTGGGTGGGATTCAAAAGGGGGTTGAGGGAGTGGCGGGCGTGTTTGGTCTTAGACTGGCAGTGGCCCTGTGACAAGGGTGGAACGAGGAGCATTGTGAGCTATACCTTAGGATGCCGGGTTAAATGGTGATGAAATATTAATTGGGTAACGCACGTCTGTACAATGTGCCAAGATGAGGTACAGAGTTAATGGATGCTTGGGTTAGGGGATTGTAATGGGTAGGACTTAGCAGGGTGACCCATGTCAAAATGTTGTTTGCGTGCATTCCAGGACCGCTTCTATAGAATGGTTAACGTTGGAATGTGACAACGAGTGGAGGTTGGGGGGGGGTGGGGTAAGGGAAAGTGTGGCCGGGAATAATAATACGTAGCCGATAAACATCCTGGTCGGGAGTGGGAATGGACGTTGGGTTTTTGGATGGCTGTTGTCAACAGTTCGGAAATGCAACATGGAAGCAGGTAAAAAGAGAGCAGTCAACTATCATTGGGGTTGGGTGATAGGTGGAGGGGGGGGGGGAGATGTAACGTGTGAGAAAACAGAACGGTGTTCTTAAAAATTTTGTGGTATCACCTATAAGGTGATTTGAAGCTGCTTCGTAGTAAAACTCGAAATAGATTAATGGAAGGATTCATGGGCGTCCCTGGGTCATTGCGACCTCAATCATCTGACTCTCGTGCAACGAGTGATTGTTAGAAACGTAATTAATTGTATAGTAAGGTTTTGCACTATCAGCCGTGTTCCCATTAACAGGGACGGCGATTGTGGGAATTCTTGAGACGAGTTGTTGAACTTATTGGTGTGTTCAAGTGCATAGGCTGAGGAGAGAGGTTGTAATGTTACCTGTGCTCCAGGGTGGGTGGGGTTGATGATCTGAGGAGGAGGATTAAATTTTGTTTTCTTAAATGGATGTTTTTGCGCGAAGGTGTTAGTGGAGGGCAGTGGGAAAAAGTACATATAGGTTTTTTGGGTAAAGGGTTGGTGGTGTGGAGGAGGGAATGTGAAATTTTGAGGGCCCTTTGTGTTGGTTAGAGAACCCCGGAAAATTCGGGGGGGTTTTGTGTTAGCTGCTTGCGACGGATTGTTGTACCAGTTGAAAGGGGTTGTTCCCCATGTACGCATGGGGAGTATTTGGGAAGGTTTGCAGGTTGAAGTTAAAGCCAGGGTAAGGGAAAGGGAAAAGTATCGTTTTTTGCATGGCATTCTACCGGTGGGGAGGTTTAAACCAGAGGGGGTAATTGTGGGCGGGAAGGTGTGGAAACTGTGGGGGGGGGGATGAGAGGCGTTCATGCTGTATACTTTTTGTGGGGAACTGGGGGTGTTAGGTATTGGTTTAAATGGGAGTACAGGGGGGGGGGGGGGAGGGGTGTCGGTTTTTGCGTGCACTAAGCCAGAGTGGGAGGGTTCGATGAGGTGTTTACGAGCTTTGGTTATATAATAGGGTTATATATATATATGTGGGTTTATGAGGGGGGGGGGGGAATTGGGGGAGGTGCGGAGGGGGGTCTAGCGGTAACGGTTTTCGTACGATGTGTCGTAATAGGGAAAATGTATGGGAGGGGGTGGGAGAGGATTTTTCGGAAGGGTATAGAATTTAACGTATTTTTTATCGTCATCATCGTAAACGACTTGGGCTGATGAGTAAGGGGTGTGGGGTTGGGGATTCCATACGGAAGGAGGTTTCCAGAGGGGACACAGCGGGTCGCTCCGGGGGAGGGTGTTAGTGAGGTGTATTGGGTATATATGAAGGTGTTGATGAGTGGCCATACATGTAAGGTGCATGCAAGTGGGGCACAGAAACCAAAGATGATATCAAGTAATTACGTAGTACCTGGGAATGGAAAATTCTGTGTTTGATGTGTCAGGTCTCATACCTTCTTCAGAATTAAGTGTGAATGTGTCAAGATTATATTTTTAAGACCGTGAAGAGCTTTAGGGCTTAGTAAGTGTGCTTTTAAAAAAAATAGCCTTTATTGGGCAGAAATCATGTGCGATAATTGACGCAATGAAGGATATAAATTATGTATGTGTTGAGTGTTGTGGGTTTTTAGCGAGTGTACTGTCCTTTATTTTAGCATTATATAATGTGCTCATCCAGTTGCTGCTAGATGGAACGATAATGACTTCCATAAATTTGTAATTCCACGTTAAAAGTTTGTAATGGGACAGAATGGTTTTAGTTCTCTTACTTTAATATTAATGTCTCAGCCGGTGGAAGAGGCTGATAATATTTAGTAATAAATTGTTAATATTTATTTAGTGTAGGCTTAGGGGATTTGATTTTTGATTTAGGATTTGTTTTGATTTTAATGCAGCTTTTGAATTTTGATTATGATTTGATATGATTTTGTTTTGATTTTATTTTGAGTTTTTTCAATGCTTAAAAAGAATTGTAGTGAGGCACGTATGTATGTGCTTAGGTACTTCTTATTGTATAGGGTTAATTTTGGGAAGAGTATTGAAGTTTTAACTGAGATTGGTATGTAAGGTTATTACTCAGTTTTATTCTCCTGTGAAGGTTGTGAACCTTTTGTCATATGTCGTTATACTAATTGTTACCTATACAAATCTGAAAGTAGTATATAGTTATAAGTTTAATATAGTTTATAAAGTATAGGTTTATTTTGTTATCATAGTATTTATATGGAAAAGTTTGTGTGTTATATGGGTACCTCATTTTATGTCATTTACAATGTGTTTTTTAATAATTGGCTATGTATGTTTGTGTAGGATTGGGAAACCTACTGTATCCATCTTATATCTTATTTTTAAAATCAAGCTGTAAAGTATTTAAATAACATATAAAAAAAAATAAAAAATTTTTAAGACTATTAGTCAAACTCCATAAATTCGATTCTGAACTTCCCTCTAGGCTCTGACTGTCATGGCAACAAGCCTCTAGATCCAACAACCGATAAGATCGCTACCTTTATCTCCCTCATTGTTGCCAAACGTGTCCTTTAATGGTCTTTGGCATGTTTTGGTAATTATGTCATGTGTTTGTTAATTCCGGACCAAGTCCAAGGCTTAACGCCTTGAGCTGTGAACGTAAATATTGTAATATGAAACGGCATCTGACAAATCTCCTCTGTCATCTATCAGGGCTTTAAACTGATTCCAAAAGCAATGTACTCTGGTTAAGGTTCCGTCGAACGTTGATAAATTCAACTGGCAATCTGGGCAACACAATAACAGGCGTGCTGTTTGTCGTAGTTCCCTGAAATATTTGCTGCCCCTTGCAGTACCGGCTTTCAAAGTCTTTATTACTGCTGCACCTCTCTTATCTGCATTACACTCTGCCCTTCGGTCGTCATATTCCATCCATGCAACTTCACTGTATATTCAACTCAACATGTATTAATAGGTCCTCTGTCTCATAAAGGAAAAATGATCCTCTCAAAGGCCTCCATCCCTTTGCTCCCCCCTGTGTATCAGGGCAACTCACAAGTATCCTCCCAGTCTACATCCTGATCTTGCCTGCCATACGACACTCCTCAAAGCTTTGCTCAGGCGTCCCTTAACGGCTCCCATAGACCGCTTTAATTGACTTAGAGCCTGGGACAGCTTGGGTACTTCTTCTTCACCTACATAGTTTGTGGTTAGTTTTATCATGGTACTAATAGTACATACAATTACCCACCCCACAGCACGAACGGTATTAGGCAGATAATGATCGATACTCAAGCTTCTCAACAAGCTTAAAAACTCCCTTTATTTATATTGACTCTACTCTGAATCACACATGAACAACTTTAGCTCTCAACTCCCCCAATCAAAATGTGTATCGAGTGAAAGCTAACCTAGCAATTCCTGTACAACGCCAGCAATAATTACAGGACTTAACCTAGATCTTAGGTAACAATTCACAAATACCACATTAAAATGAGTCCCACGGACAAGGAAAAATCGCACAATAAAAAAAAAAAATACAGTAATACGAAATTAAAAAATACACTTGGTTAAGCAAAAAATAAATTTCAACAAATCCAACTTGTGGAACAGTAAATAATAATGTATGTAACCAGCTTGGCTAACTGTGCCGAGCTTACCCAGTCTACGTGGATGGTTGTGATAAGTCAAATCCTAACTAACTAGTGTGCTATTGCTTTAAACCTGGCTTTAGAACTCCCTGTGAAATAAAACTAGGTAACCCGTCCTAGCTACTATAACTGTTGTAAATATTGCACAAGCCTAGACCTAACTGTGCTACCTTGCAAATCCACTGTACGTAATTAACCCAAAGTCTCCTACTCAGGATAACCTTGTAATCACCGTAAATCATTAAATCCACAGCTTCTCTACCTACCTGGCCTGCCTGTAAATTACTGCATATAACAACTACTGTGTATAGTCCCGCTTTGGCCCTACCTCTGGTGTAACTTCTGGGGCCTAGGTATGCTAACTTAACCAACATTTGAAACTGGATCCTAACTGTGGCCTAGCTATGTTAAATTTAAACCATAGCTATATCCACCATCATGGTTTCGAAGACCACTTGTGAAAATTTATCTGGACTGCCTCCAAGTGAGTCACCTATTCCTGGAAAGCTCTGTTGACACCGAGCTCTGATGTCGGTACCTTCAGGCCTCACAAGTGGCTTATAGACAGATTTTCATAAATGGCTGATGTTGCAGGAATCTCGCCTGCATAACACGTTTTAAGGACTAATTTACTTGGTGTTGCAGCATATATCCTGATCTTGCAATCTCCCTAAGCTTAGTCTCCTTTGTGACGTCCCTCAGAAACCACGTGCAACCGGGAGCCTAATTCCTGCAATATTCAATCATTATTAGTGACATGCCTTCACCTCAGATAATTCTGTATCCAAGAGGGTGTGTACCCCCTATTATTACTATGCAGAAACGGACACTAGCTTCAAGGGAGACAAGAGATAAAATCATCCACGCCACTGGTCATGACTGCCAGCTGCAACAAGGCCACAGCTCAACTCACTCGCAAGTATTTCTTCCCCCAGAACAACTGGCCAGAAAATCCTAAGAAAAAGTGAGGTTTTGTCTTACTGCATTGGGCCTGACGGAGGAGGTCAGACTACGTACATCGATCTCCACCAGATTTCCCCAGGTCTCATAGGTGAAGACACATGGGGGGCACTGCCTGCCGATCACAGCCTGTGGTGCTCATGGATGTCTAATCTAAAGAAGAGAGAACTGGCGTCTTCGAGACCCCAAGCCTCGTCCGTTTTAAACTTGGGCAGCATTTCTCTCTAGCTAACCTAGTGTTTGCCTACATTCTCCGGCCTATTACTAACCTATGTTAAGGTCTTAGGTCTCTACATTTTTATATCTACATTTGCTCAATAATCCTAATATGAGTGTACTAACAGTATAAAAACTACTACTTCTTCCTGAAGAGTAAATCTATAAATTAAGAAGTACCTCCATCCACCTCCGCCTAACCAGGAGAAGAGCGTTTTGTTTTTGGGTGGTTTAAGGCCTCTCGAACGGTGTGTTTTTTACCGTTGGGACTTCTCGGACCGAATAAGTTCCAACACTCCTTCCTCCAGTGTTGTCAGACAGATTTCCCTTAATCCTTTCTTCATAGACATTCCCCCTTAGCTCTGGAACCAGCCTTGTTGCAAACCTTTTGCACTTTCTCGTAATATCTTGATGTGTTTGACCAGGTGAGGGTTCCAAACTGGTGCTGTGTACTCCAGTAGGGGCCTGACATACAGCAGCGTATAAAGTCTGAAAGAATTCCTTACTGAATGTACCGGGAACTCTTATTCTCATGGTTAGTCAGGTCGCCCATATGCTGCCGCAAGTTATCTAGGTACTGTGGTGCTTCTGGTGATGTACTTGTATTAATACCTCTCCTGGTTCTTTCTCCTGGAGTGAGGTTTGCAGTCTTTGGCCTCCTAGCCTATACCTCTGTCTGGGTCTTCTTTGCGCCTTCATTCTCCGATCTTCATGATTTTTTGCATTTAGCGGGGTAAATTCTAGAAGCCCAGTTGCTGGACCCACACATCCAGCCTGTTCCAGGGTCTCTTTGTAGACTGTCCTTGTCTGCATCAGATTAATTCTCCTTACACACAAATAACCCGGACCGAAACGTCGTCGTAAGCTTCTGTCTTTTATGTGCGGGTTATTTGTGTATCGTTCCAGTCACGTATTGTGCCTTTTTGTTATTTAATTCTCATAACTTCACATCATCTGCAAACAGGACACTTCAAGTCTATCCCTACCCAGCATGTCATTTCAAATATGCCAAGAATAATCACTGGTCCCAGGACTGACCCCTGTGGGACCCCCACTCATCACAGCATAACCCACTGTGATACCTCATCATGGACCATGACTTGCCTGTTGCTGGAGCTGGGTGTTTGGTGACATAGTCCAGCAGGGTGACTATATTAGGGCAGGTAATGGAACAAGCCCATTATCTGTCTTAGTCTGGGGGTAATGACATGGGAAGGGCAGGAGAGTGGAGCTGCTGGATAAGTACATTATATAATATAATCAAGGGGAAGCACTAAACCGTAGGAGTATACAGCAACCTGGGAATAGCATTCAGCTTAATTGGGAACTGGAGCACAGATCCTATTCCCTAAATCAGAAGCCCCTCACGAACATCAAGGAACCCATCTGTGAGGGGTGGATAAGTTACAGGTCAGCCATATAAGTAAGTTAGGTCCTATGAGGAATCCCAGTCAACGTACAGGGCCAGAATTAACCGCATAGGCAAACTAGGCATTTGCCTAGGGCCCCCGCGCAATTTGGGCCCCGCGTCCCAAGGGTTTCCAGGGCTCATCCCAAGACTGCGCTACATGGTGCAAGTGCAAAGGGGCCCTACCTAAAAAGTTCAATGTTTGGAGCGTAAAAAGTGATTTTTAAAAAATTAATCAAACAAAAATAAATAATGAAATAAAATAAAATAAAAATTAAATAAACCAAACCTTGATGGCACCACTCAACCCGCTTTTGTGTACATCAGAAAGCTGTGTTTATTTACCCGCTTAATGGCTGAGTAAGGGAGATTCCTCCTCCAATTTTCTGTAGTAATTACACGTTATCTAGACTTGTACAGTGACAAATTAACTGAAGTGTTGTTGATAGACATTGATGTGTATGGATAAATGTTTGTTTTCGCCTCTAAATGTTAAGGGAGGTACCTGATAGGGTTACTTGACCAGTAAAGACGCATGGACCAGTAAAGACGCATTTTTGGTAAAAATACTATAAAGAAAAACCTAAAAACGCAAACTGACTTCCGTTTGTAGGTTTTAAAAGCACTTTGTCCTGTCTTTAAGTCTTTATCATTTCAATAACAGTTTCTCAATTGATTGATGTTCTACATCACTTCCGTCGCAAATGCTTAGTTTTCAAGTTGCGACGGAAGTGATGTAGAACATCAATTAATTTACTACATATTTCCCCAGAAACACATAAGCCACATCAGAAAATCGTTGGTTGGGTGAAACTGAAAATTGTCCCTGCATTCTTTAATTCTCATGTCCTTATCTATGGTGGTAGGCCATATATCATGCAAAACATAATGATTAGTTTAGTTATGAAAATGGTAATATAAATACCATTGTGCATTGTTCTTGGACTCGGTATGATTTCTGTTTAAGTAAATTGAGATCAAGGAGGATGAATTAGTAAAATATTCGTAGCCCAAATCACTAACCTAATCTATGGTAAAAGTTCTGTATATGACTCCTTTCTGGTAACGTTTTGAATTTTTAGATGCGCAGCCAGAGGAAAGGGGGCTACAAGGGCCATATCCCCCCAATTGACAGAAAAAAAAATTAATAATAATTAAAAAATTAATAATAATTGATAATGAAAAATTTGTATTTGCATGATTACAGACAGTGATACATCCTCATTATGGCATCTCGTGAACGTGATGTTGGACGTTCTTATGCGAGTGGGTCACAGAAAAGAAAGAAGAAAATTCAAGAAGAAGAACAGAAAAAGAAAGATGTAGGAAGCTGCAGAAAGATCACAGACATGCTCACGAAAACAGTTTCTGATGTTACCAGTACAGTTGAATCTGCAGATACGTCAGATCATACAGGAAGCCCTCCCTCCATTATTTCTCAGCCAGCATCTACTTCTTTTGTGTCTCCTCTCAATGTCTCAACGGACATTTCATCCACAGGATTTGTCTTAAAAGATCCTGCCTCATGGCCAAATGTAATCCCAGATTCTCTACGTAATGCTTTCATTGCAGAAAACTTCAGTCAAACTCTGAACATTGACTTTAGGAAATCAGCAAGGATTTATGATGATGGAAGTCGTCGTTGTTTAAAGTCATCTATGTTTTATAGGAAGCTTGCAAATTCAGAAACTGTGAAAAAGATCATGGATGGTATACTCTGAAAGCTCAGGAAAAGTGTACTGTTCAGCATGCAAGCTATTTTCTACCAAAGAAAATACCTTCACACAGGGGTTCAATGACTGAAAATTCCAAGCGTTTCGAGGAACATGAAAACAGCACCACTCACAGGAGCTGCATTTAGCCAGTGTATTTCGTGCACAGAAAAAAGCTTATTGGATTCTCATTTGGAAATCAAACTGAAAAAGAGCGCACTTATTGAGAAAAGTTTAGAAAGAGTTGTTGCTGTTGTAAAATTCTTAGCTCTAAGAGGACTGCTTTCCGTGGAGAAATGAGGTTTTGGTTCGGAAAACAATGGCAATTTCCTAGGATCATAGAACTGTTAGCACAATTCGATCCATTCTTAGAATTATGTGTCACCTTTGGGAAACAGAAACGTTCAAA
>NC_069439.1:39550015-39573672 GCF_026875155.1 Cherax quadricarinatus | reverse complement strand
AAAACCGGGCAGGATTTTCAAAGAGACCGGGACAGACTGGAACCTGTCCAGCAAATGGCTTCTAAATTTTAATCCTGCCAAATGCAAAGTCATGAAGATGGGGGAAGGGCGCAGAAGACCACGGGACCGAGTATAGGCTAGGTGGCCAAAGCTGCAAACATAAACCAAGGAGAAAGATCTTGGGGTGAGTAAAAACACCGAGCATGTCTCCGGAAGCACACAATCAACCAGATAACTGCTGCAGCATATGGGCGCCTGGCAACTGAAAAACAGCATTCCGATACCTTAGTAAGGAATCATTCAAGACACTGTACACCGTGTATGTCAGGCCCATACTGGAGTATGCAGCACCTGTTGGAACCCGCATTGATAAAGCACGTCAAGAAACTAGAGAAAGTACAAGGTTGCGACAAGGTTAGTTCCAGAGCTAAGGGGAATGTCCTATGAAGAAAGATTAAGGAAATCGGCCTGACGACACTGGAGGACAGGGGGTCAGGGGAGACATGATAACGACATGTAAAATACTGCGTGGAATAGACAAGGTGGACAAAAAACAGGATGTTCCGGGGAGGGGGACACGAAACAAGAGGCCACAATTGGAAGTTGAAGACACAATGAGTCAGAGAGATATTAGAAGTATTTTTCAGTCATAGAGTTGTAGGCAGGGGAATAGCCTAGAAAATGACGTAGTGGAAGCAGGAACCATCACAGTTTTAAGACGAGGTTTTTGATAAAGCTCATGGAGCGGGAGGGGGGAGGGCCCAGTAGCAACCGGTGAAGAGGCGGGGCCAGGAGCTAAGGACTCGACCCCTGCAAACCACTAATGGTGAGTACAAATAGGTGAGTACACACACACACACACACACACACACACACACAACACACACACACACACACACACACACGCACAACACACGCACAACACACAGCACATACACACACCTCACATACATGCACACCACACACATGCACACACACACACAACACACACACACCCACACACACACACACAACACACACACACACACAAAACACATGCACACACATGCACACACACATACACACACATTTACACACAAAACACACACACACACACACTCACACACCCCACACACATACACACACACATACAAAACACACACATACACACACACACACACACACACACATGCACACATGCACATACGCACACACGCACCCCCCAAGGTTATCAAGCAGTCACTTTCCCCCTCGGGCCCCCCTTTTCCCCTCCCTCCCCTTCTAATCCCATACACACACACACACCTCCCCCCTTCAAGGGTCACTCATCCTTCTCTCCCCCTCCCCCCTTAGCCCCATCCCCTCTCTCTCCACACATGCACACACATGCACAAGCACACATACACAAGCACATATACACTTGACACAAACACGTACTCCCCCTTCCCCTTACCCCCCTCCCCCTCCCCTAGCCACCTCACCCCTTACCCTAGCCACCTACCCCTCCCCAAACCATCTAACCCCCCCCCCAAACCATCAAAACCCCCTCCCCCAACTACTCTCCCCTTCCAATAACCATCCATCCCCACTCCCCCTAAACATCTATTCCCCTCCCCCTAACCATCTCTCCCCCTTCCTTCTCTGGAGCAATGGGGGAAACTAGAACTAGGATGAGAACAAGGGGCCCGAAGGACGAATCTGGGAGGGAGGACAGGGAGGCAGAGCTCAAAAAAAGGGAGGAAGACTGGGGAAGGAGGCTAGATGAGCTTGCAAGGAAGATGGAGGAGAGGTTAGCAGCAGAATGCAGAAGGTGGAAGCAACAGCCACAGCAGCAGAAAACAAGATACAGAGATTAGATGAGGAGCTGAGACATCTGAAACAGCATAGAGACAAAGATATTACAGAAGTAGCATCAGCAATGGCTACATCAGACACAGACAATGGGTCTGAAGGGAGCACATAAGCTAAACTGTATGCAGAGGTCCTGTCAAACCCACATGGGGCTAAAACAAAGACAGGGAGCACACTAGGACAGAATGAGAAGTTGGAAGAATTTTTAAGAAACTAGGACATGTGCAGGGACCTTACCAGACACCCGTGGGGGGCCCGGAACAGTTTAGCAGGAAGGACAAACCCAAAGAGCATAGAGGCCATGGCTAGGGAAAGGATGAAGGAACACTCCAGGGGGAAAGGAACTAAAACACCTCAGAGGACGCACTGGGAGTCACAGTGATAGGTGGAAAGGGAGAGATCGTTTTTGTCTATGGGGTAGACAAAGCTAAAGGGAAACTTGTGATGAAAGAAAGCAGGAGGAGAAAAAAGCGATTGAAGGTATCATGAAGGTGATAGGCGAGGGGGACAGACTCAGGTGGCAAATTTTTTGGAGAATCAGGTGGTTCACATAGAAAAGGAATCGGCCTCTCTAAGTAATTTTCAAGGCAGAATCAACCTGAACCATGATCCTGCAGGAGAAAGCATGGCTGAGAGGCAAACAGGAGTTCATGAGTGTGTACCTTGATCGAGACAACACAGGAGGAAAGGAGGATGCTGAAAGAGAGAGTGCAAAAAAGGAGAAATGGGAGGAAATAAAAGGAGAGTAGAATAACCCAGGAACAAGTGGAAGGACAAGCACACCCCCTAGAAACACCCGCAGAAGGACTCCAGCCACAACACCCTTAAGGCAACTGAAAAATCCAAACCAACCATCACACACCAATCCTCTGTTTCCACCCCCCCACACAGTTACAGTATTAGAATGGAAGTTGAAGGTTTGGTACACAATGCGATGGATTAGCGAATAAACATGAGGAATGGCAAGAAAGAAAGAATGAGAAGTCCCCAGACATCATAGCAGTTACAGAAACAAAACTCACGCAGACAATAACAGACGCAATATTCCCACCAGGATACCAGATCATGAGGAAAGATAGGGGCAGAGGGGGAGGATGGGTTGCTCTACTCATAAAAAACAGATGGAAATTCGAGAAAATGGGAGGCATAGATGAGACGGGAGAAAGAGACTACATAGTAGGTACACTTCAGTCCGGGGAGCACAAGGTGGTCATTGCAGTGATGTATAATCCACCACAGAACTGCAGTAGGCCAAGAGAGGAATATGAAGAGAGCAACAGAGCAATGGTGGTCACACTTGCTGAGGTGGCAAGAAGAGCTCACTCCAGCAGAGCAAAGTTGCTGATTATGGGGGATTTCAACCACAGGGAGATTGACTGGGAAAACCTGGAACCACATGGGGGTCCCGAAACATGGAGAGCCAAGATGTTGGATGTAGTGCTGGAAAACCTCATGCACCAACATGTTAAGGACACTACCAGAATGAGAGGGGAGGATGAACCAGCAAGATTGGACCTTGTGTTCACCCTGGGCAGTTCAGACATTGATGATATCACATATGAGAGTCCCCTAGGAGCTAGCGACCACATGGTTCTGTGCTTTGAATACATAGTAGAGTTGCAAGTGGAGAGAGTAACAGGAGTTGAATGGGAAAAGCCTGACTGTAAAAGAAGGGACTACATACGGTTGAACTTCATGCAGGAGGTTCCGTGGGACAGAGAACTGGCAGGAAAGCCAGTAAATGAAATGATGGAATATGTAACAACAAAATGTAAGGAGGCAGTGGAAAGGTTTATTCCCAAGGGCAACAGAAACAATGGAAGACCAGAACTAGCCCCTGGTTTACCCGATGGTGTAAGGAGGCAAAAAACAAAGTGCAATAGAGAATGGAAAAAGTACAGAAGGCAGAGAACACACACAAAAATAGGGAGATCAGTTGCAGAGCCAGGAACGAGTATGCACAGGTAAGGAGGGAGGCCCAGCGACAGTATGAAAATGACAAAGTATCGAAAATCAGGACTGACCTGAAACTGTTGTATAGCCACATCAGGAGGAAGACAACTGTCAAAGACCAGGTGATCAGATTGAGGACAGAAGGTGGAGAACTCACAAGAAATGATCAGGAGGTATGGGAGGAGCTAAACAGGAGATTTATGAAAGTTTTTATAGTAAAGACAGGAAGGGCTGTGGGAAGAGACACAGAAGGGAACATCAAGAGGGAATATACCAACAAGTGTTGGAGGACATACGAACAACCGAGGAGAAGATGCAGAAGCTGCTAAGTGACCTTGATAGCTCAAAGGCGATGGGACCGGACAACATCTCCCATGGGTCCTAAGAGAAGGAGCAGAGATGCTGTGCATGCCCCTAACCACAATCTTCAACACATCCCTTGAAACTGGGCAACTACCTGAGAAATGGAAGACAGCAAATGTAGTCCCCATATTTAAGAAAAGGAAACAGAAATGAGGCACTAAACTACAGACCTGTGTCTCTGACATGTATTGTGTGCAAAACCATGGAG
The DNA here is from genome assembly GCF_026875155.1 of Cherax quadricarinatus. Taxonomy (NCBI): domain Eukaryota; kingdom Metazoa; phylum Arthropoda; class Malacostraca; order Decapoda; family Parastacidae; genus Cherax; species Cherax quadricarinatus. The sequence goes on along the minus strand of NC_069439.1, from coordinate 39,569,318 downwards.
AAGATTATCAGGAGGAGAGTGGTGGAACACCTGGAACGGAAACAAGATTATAAATGAAAACCAGCATGGGTTCATGGAAGGCAAATCCTGTGTCACAAATCTCCTGGAGTTTTATGACAAGGTAGCAGAAGTAAGACACGAGAGAGAGGAGTGGTCACAGACCTGGCCGCTGGGGCGTTGACCCCCGGAAAACTCTCTCCACGTAAACTCCAGGTGGGTTGATTGCATTTTCCTAGACTGCAGGAAGGCCTTTGACACAGTTCCCCACAAGAGATTAGTGCAGAAGCTGGAGGATCAGGCGCATATAACAGGGAGGGCACTGCAATGGTTCAGGGAATACCTGACAGGGAGGCAGCAACGAGTCATGGTACATGAAGAGGTATCACAGTGGGCGCCTGTGATGAGCGGGGTACCACAGGGGTCAGTTCTAGGACCAGTGCTATTTTTGATATATGCGAGCGACATGATGGAAAGAATAGACTCTGAAGTGTCCCTATTCGCAGATGATATGAAGTTGATGAGAAGAATTAAATCGGATGAGGATGAGGCAGGACTGCAAAGAGACCTGGACAGGCTGGACATGTGGTCCAGAAACTGTCTTCTTGCATTCAATCCTGCCAAATGCAAAGTCATGAAGATTGGGGAGGGGCAAACAAGACCGCAGAGTATAGGCTAGGTGGACAAAGACTACAGACCTCACTCAGGGAGAAAGACCTTGGGGGGACCTAAACACTGAGCACATCACTGGAGGCACACATCAACCAAATAACTACTGCAGCATATGGGAGCCTGGCAAACCTGAGAATAGCGTTCCGATACCTTAACCCTTTGTCGGGCAATGTCTGATATAATGGAATTTCACACTTAACTGTTTTAGAGTGGATAGAGTAACTCAATATAAGATGAATGAGGCCTTATAAATGGAATTCTGATGGTTAGTTTCCGAGGAATTGCTAATCTGCGAAAGGCAGTTAAACTCGCCCATGCCCGAAATAGGGAGTATAAATTTGAATGTTGCAAACTTGCAATTATTAATAAAACACCCAATAGCTATTTTTAAAATTTATTATACAAAGATACAATATCAAAAACATCAATGGAACTTGTATCAAAACATTTTGTAAGTATTAGAAAAATATAAAAATGAAAGAAATAGCAACAAGGACACATTTCAAAGGGATAAATCTTTCAAGTCCTATATTCCTGAGATTCACGAGGAAAAGCAATTATTGTATATTATTAATTGCTAGAATGGAAGTCTATGAAGCAATTTCTAGCCTTCTTTATGCAAAGATTTACTTTGCTTACAGAACAGTAGAATGCAGTTGTGACAAATTTTTTCGAGTTGCTACAATACTTGCAACTAAGCAACTTCCCTAACACTGGCCAGTGGTTTAGAGCTTTGTCAAGCCTCACACTGTCATCAGGCCTTTCTGCACGTTGGCCATGCAGAGCTGTCACCATGCTGACACCATTGGAAGTACATGGTGAATTACTTGAAGGTCTTGTAGATGTTCTTAGGGTGCTGCGTCTATACTTTTGGCCTTTAGACCTTGTGGTGACAGAGATTTCATTCCTGAAAAGCTTCAATGGCATGCACTTGGCATTTAGTTATTGACAATCACGGCAGTAAACAAGCCATGCATTCACAACAGCAAGATCAAGAACATAGGCAAACAGCCGCATGTACCAACGTTTACATTTCATTGGTGTTTTGTACAGATGCACCAACATGTTACTTTTGTCAATACCTCCCATGTTTGCATTATAGTTCTTAATGACTGCAGGGCACTGTAACTCGTTTTTGGACTTTGTAGCCTTGTTATATCTTTCAACAAGACTCACAGGATTGATCCCTACATCACTTGTCACTAAAGTCACAACTTTGTTGTCCTTCCATCTTACAACAAGGACACCATCATTGGTTTTGAAGCTAAAATTGCCCCTGTCCACAATGTTCTTTTCCATTTGTTTGACAGGCATCAGATCTGGCTTACCACATCTATTTTCACATACTGTTCCAGTGTATCTGCAGTTATACTTAGTACCTTGACCAAAGGTAGACTTGAAAAGAAATTGTCATCATAGATTGCTGATGTGTTGGTCTTGTTCAGAGTTGTTGCAAGTACCAGAACAATCTTTGTACTTATTGGTAGTTTAGCTTCTTCCTGTTGAAGCTTTATGGGATGGCTGTCAAAAGTTGGTGTGCCTTGATACATGAGTATATTATGTATGATTCCATCTTCACTTGCACGACAAAAAAGTTTGAAACCCCACTTGTCTGGTTTCGTTTTGATGTACTGCCTTAGGTTTCCAGCGGTTTTACCCTTGAAACCAACCATGACTTCATCAATAGATTGCTTGGATGTAGCTGGAACTTTCAAGCAAGCATAAGTTAGTGCAGTGTAAAGAGGCCTTACTTTGTGGAATCTGTCATTATGCTTTTGTGTGTTGTCACTGAAATGGATAGTACGTCTAAGTAACCTAAACCTCTTAGACCCCATGACTTCTGCAACCTGGGGGATCCTAAATGAACCTGCCCAATAGTCTACTGATGGTGATTGAATAATACCCATGAACAACAAAATACCTATGAACCTCATGATCTCTTCAGAGTCTGTTGCAAAATTTTTATTTATGTTTTTTTTGCTTGGCATACAAATTTGTTTGAAATGCTATGTTATCTACCATGTCTTGACTAAAGAAATCACAAAAATACTGATATGGAGACCTAATTTGAAGAGGCTTTTCATGTTCATATGGCGGCAAAGGGTTATTTTGGAGGTCAACCTGGGACCACTTAGGTTCACCTTGAAGAGCAAGATCGTCATAAATATGTTCCTCATCAGGGTACTCCTCGATCGTAATGCCTCTCTTTTTCTTGACTAATTTCTGCTTTTTGGCTGGCCTTTCTTCCTCCTCATCATCACTCGACCTCTGCATCTGGTGGCAAGTATTCATCACCACTATCAAGCAATTCAGGGTCAATTACCTCTGGTTCTGAGTCACTGTCATCCAAAATGCAGACATATTTTGACCTGGTGTTGGAGGGCTCCCCATAAAACAATTTCTCATTGATCTGGAAGGACAATAAAAACATTCTGTATAACATCCAGACACCTACCGAATTCATATATGCAGTAGAAATTTTTTTTACAAATATTTATTTTACTGAAAGTGGACTATGTCCCTACTCGGGCAGAGGCAGTCCTGACTGCCCTTCTTTTGTTGCACTTTTTTCAACTGCATGCTACACTCACATTATGCTTCACACGGACTTTATGTATATATCAAAATATGCCTAAACTATTCATGTACACACTAAACACAATCATTACTTACCGACATTGTAGAGGGTAAAATCCAAAAGTATATTAGTGACACTAGATGGAAAAAAACCAACTCTGGGCGACGCCAAGCTACAAGTGTTTACATTTTGTTCTCTCAACCAAATTTGAAGCCGGCAAATGCCATCACCACTTAGCTGAAGCGACTCAGGGAAGGCTTGTGATTGGTCAGAATTAAAGAACAGGAATCCAGATGTGCAGCACGAGTAGGATGACGCATGTAAAAGTGCACATGTTTAAAGGCAGTCAAAACTGCCTCTACCCGACAAAGGGTAAGGAATCGTTCAAAAACACTGTACACTGTGTATGTTAGTCCCATACTGGAGTATTCAGCACCTGTCTGGAACCCACACCTGGTCAAGCACGTCAAGAAGTTGGAGAAAGTACTAAGGTTTGCAACAAGCTAGTCCCAGAGCTCAGGGGAATGTCGTATGAGAAGGTTGAGGGAAATCGGACTGACGACACTGGAGGACAGAAAGGTCAGGGGAGACAAGATAATGACATACAAGATACTGCATGGAATAGACAAGGTGGACAGAGATAGGATGTTCCAGAGAGGGGACACAGAAACAAGGGGTCACAACTGGAAGCTGAGGACTCAGACAAGTCACAGGGACGTTAGGAAGTATTTCTTCAGTCATAGAGTCGTCAGGAAGTGGAATAGCCTAGCAAGTGAAGTATTGGAGGCAGGAACCATACATAGTTTTAAGAAGAGGTATGACAAAGCTCAGGAAGCAGAGAGGGAGAGGACCTAGTAGTGATCAGTGAAGAGGCGGGGCCAGGAGCTGAGTCTGGGACCCCTGCAACCACAATTAGGTGAGTACAATTAGGCGAGTACACACGCACACACAATCATACACAATCACACAATCACACACACACACACACAACACACCCCACTCAAAATCACACACACAAAATCACACACACAAAATCACACACACACACACACACACACACACACACACACACACACACACACACACACACACACACACAACACACACAAAATCACACAAAAACACACAACCACACACACACACACACACCACACACACACACACACACACACACACACACACACACACACACACACACACACACACAAAATCACACACACAAAATCACACACACACACACACCCCACACGTGAAGCAGTATCGCTAAATAGTGCTCCCAGGATTTAGCGTTCTAGTGACTGTCCTTAGATATTACTAGCGGTCATCATATGTGAGTGAATCGGTGAACATACCCTACAAGAGTGTAATAGCTTTCAAGAGTGAAAATGTGATAAGATCAAGAATTTTATAATTTAAATTTGAATGAATGCTGAGTGAGGGAGGGTAGCAGTCAGCTGATCAGGCTGCTGGCTGCAGTGTTGACACAAAATATCCAAAATAGTTAACTGGGTTAACGGTGTGATCTGAAATATTAATAAATACAGATATTGGTGGGTTATAGCAGCAGTGTAGTGATAAGGTCATAAACGAGTGATTAAGTAAATACTGAAAGTAAGAAAAAATTAGTCAATCCCCAGCTGTTGGTGTTGTGAATGTAGTTAATATCATCAGATTTGTTATGACCATAATACTGTACTAAAGAAAAAAGAGTGAATACCAAGTCTTAAAAGAAAAATAAAATAAAAACTTGAATGCATGATAAAGTTCCTGAAGGAGTTACAAAGTGAAGGAGTTGATAGCAGCCACCACCAGGAACCTCCACTGTGCAGACATCACTTGCCTATGTGTGGTTAGTTTTTGGTTGGTGTCTAAAGTCTCAGTGTCTCGCCCTGCTGGTTGTATGCTATACCATCACTCTCCCTAACTTTCACTGCCAGCAGATAGATAGTGGTAACCCTGATAATGTTAAGTAAATTATCTAAATATCTTCAGAAGAGTTGTGTAGCCTAGTAACCCCCCCTGTCTTTCTGACAGCAACAAGCTAGTAAACAAGTACACACATACAAACACGTGTGTTCACCACTAATTATTATTATAGTAAATATCAGTATATGTTAATAAGGAATTGAGTGAGAAATAATTCTATAATCTTCAAAAAAGTAACAGAGCCTAGTGTGCAAAGATCCAGGCCGGGAGAGTACCGGTGAACCAAGAACAACAAAGATCCAGGCCGGGAGAGTGCCGGTGAACCAAGAACAACAAAGATCCAGGCCGGGAGAGTGCCGGTGAACCAAGAACAACAAAGATTTCCCGGGCCAGGTGAACCAACAACAACAACAATAGTGTGCTAACGTGACTCCCCTCTTTTTCAAAAAATGACAAGCTAGCAAACACTCACACACAAACACAAGTGTACACAGTAAATATTATAGTAGTATATATTAGTGTATATTAATAAGGAATTGATTGTGAAACAATTCTATAATCTTCCAAAGAGTAGTGTAGCCTAGAGTGATATATGAACAACCCCCTTTTTTTTAGACTAAGACAAAAGTGCATGTGCACGCACATGCGTACACACATACACATCCACACATACACATCCACACATACACATCCACACATACACATCCACACATACACATCTACACATACACATCTACACATACACATCCACACATACACATCCACACACATACACATACACACACATACACATCCACACACATACACATCCACACACATAGACATACACATCCACACATATACACATCCACACACATACACATCCACACATATACACATCCACACACATACACATCCACACACACACACACACACACACACACACACACATACACACACATACACACACATAACACACACATACACACACACACACACACACATCACACACACACACACACACACACACACACACACACACACACACACACACACACACACACAAACCTAACCCAACACATTAGCTCATCAATCCCCCACCACACACACATTTTTACGTAAGCTGAAGCAGCTAGAACATCCCAATAGGGATAAAAAACAAAATAGGATCTCAAAAGAGAGGATGTAAAGGCAAGGGAACCGATGATGGCTCAATTGGAAAGGAAGAAGGGGTAGAACAGCTCAAAAACAAAATGGAACAACAGTAGGAAAAAAGGTTAAATGAGCTTTGCCATAACATATTAGAGAAAAAATATCTGCAGAGAGCAAGAAGTGGGAATCACGAGCTATAGTAGCTGAGGAAAAGATACAGAGATTGGAGGAAGAACGGATGTGCTGAAACAGGGGTCTAAAGATGAGGTCCGAAAGGAGCAAAATGACTGAAATTGGAACATCAGCAGGCAGTGAGGGGAAAGAAGGAGGGGATGGAGCTAAGCAGTGTTTTGCAGCAATAATTATCAGGCCATCATGATGTTTGGGAAGTGATTAGGGGAATCAGCAAAGGAGATGCTTAAATTTAGATCCAGAGATACAGAGGGAAAAGAAATGGGAAGAGGAGAGGGAGGGGATCAATTAAATTATTCATGGGCTTCAGGGGGGCTGAAGGGCCCGACCTATGATGAAAGAAAACATTGGGAAAAAAAAGAGATTAAGAAAAATCATTGCAATAACAGGAGAGTGACATGTCTCAGGTAGAAAATTTTCACAGACTTGGTGGGTATTCGAGGGAAAAAAATCGACTAATCAGATTGACATTCAAGACAGATGTGGTACACAACAGGATACTGCAACAGAAACCCCTGTTAAAGGACTCTCCAAGTATCAAAAAGTGTTCCTCAATCGAGACAGAACACAAAGGAAAGGGAACAACTGAAAGTGAGAGCAAGACAAAACCAGTGGAAGGAAAGAGAGACAGGACAGGCAATGACAGACAGCAAAGCTCAGCCTTTGGGGGAACATCAAACACAAATGCTTACAGAAACTCTCAACCCTGTCACCACATATCAACCAAACACAGTAAATAGAAATGAACCTCACTCCATAGCCACCACCCCCCTAAGCACTAATTCCACAATCACAGCAGCTTCCCATAATATTGTGCCCTGCCTCCCACCCCCCCAGCCTGCACCTTCCTCTTCCATTCTCCCAAAACATACAGTAATGGAAAGGAATGAATACACCAATGCAGTTGGAATAATAAATAAGAGTGAAGAGTGGCAAGAATGCATCATTGATGCATCACCTGACATCATAGCACTAACAGAGACAAAACTTACAGGGATGATAACAGATGGAAGTTTTCCACCTGGATATCAGATTATGAGGAAAGACAGAGAGAACAGAGGACGGGGAGGAGTAGCATTGCTCATAAAAACCAGTGGAGTTCTGAGGAGGTGGGAGGAATGGTAAGAAGGGAAACAGATGACTTCATTGTAGGAACACTTCAGACTGGGGGTCCAAAGGTGATGATAGCAGTGATTATAACCCACCACTTAAGAGCAGGAGAACAAGAGAAGAGTATGATGTGCCAATAGGGCAATGGTGGATACACTAGCTGAAGTGGCCAGGAGGGCTCATATGGGTAGGATAAAATTGCTTATAATGGGAGATTTCAATCATAAAGAGATTGACGGGAAAACCTAGAGCCACATTGGGGGCCAGAAACATGGAGGGCTAAGATGTTGGAGACTGTATTGGAGAACTTCATGCACCAATATGTTAGGGAAAAACCAGTGAGAGAGGAGAGAATGTTGCAGCAAGGCTGGATCTCATATTCACCTTGAATAGTTCAGACATAGGAGATATCACCCTCGAAAGACCCCTTGGCGCTAGTGATCATGATGTCCTGAGTTTTGAATATCTTGTAGAGTTAACAGTGGAGAATGCAGCATACAGTAATGAAAAGGAAGCTAAAGGTATGGTACATCAATGAGATGGAATAACAAATAAGAGTGAAGAGTGGCAAGAATGCATCATTGATGCATCACCTGACATCATAGCACTAACAGAGACAAAACTTACAGGGATGATAACAGATGGAATTTTTCCACCTGGATATCAGATTATGAGGAAAGACAGAGAGAACAGAGGACAGGGAGGAGTAACATTGCTCATAAAAACCAGTGGAGTTCTGAGGAGGTGGGAGGAATGGTAATAAGGGAAAACAGATGACTTCATTGTAGGAACACTTCAGACTGGGGGTTCAAAGGTGATGATAGCAGTGATGTATAACCCACCACTTAAGAGAGAGGAGAACAAGAGAAGAGTATGATGTGTGCAATAGGGCAATGGTGGATACACTAGCTGAAGTGGCCAGGAGGGCTCATGTGGGTAGGATAAAATTGCTTATAATGGGGGATTTCAATCATAAAGAGAATCACTGGGAAAATCTAGAGCCACATTGGGGACCAGAAACATGGAGGGCTAAGATGTTGGAGACGTATTGGAGAACTTCATGCATAGGGAGACAACCAGAGAGAGAGGAGAGAATGTTGCAGCAAGGCTGGATCTCATATTCACCTTGAATAGCTCAGACATAGGAGATATCACCCACGAAAGACCCCTTAGCGCTAGTGATCATGATGTCCTGAGTTTTGAATATCTTGCAGAGTTAACAGTGGAGAATGCAGCAGCACAAGAACAAATAGAGAAACCGAACTTCAAAAGAGGGACCTACATAGGAATGAGAAGTTTCCTGCATGAAGTGAGGTGGGAAAGAGAACTAGATGGAAAGACAGTAAATGAAATGATGGAAATAGTGACCACTAAGTGCAGGGAGGCAGAGGAAAGGTTCATACCAAAGGGCAAAAGACAAAATGGTAAGACCAGAGTTACCCCATGGTTTAATTGGATGTGTAAAGAGGCCAAAGCCAAGTGTACTAGAGCATGGAAAAGGTATAGAAGGCAAAGGACTCAAGAAAACAAGGAGCTGAGCAGAAGAACCAGAAACAAATATGCAGGGATAAGGAGAGAGGCCCAGAGGCAATACGAGGATGACAGCATCAAAATCCAAATCTGAACCAAAGTTGTTATACAGTCACATTAGGAGAAAAACAACAGTCAAGGACCAGGTAATTAGGTTGAGGAAAGGAGGAGGGGAGCTCACAAAAAGTGACCAAGAAGTATGTGATGAACTAAACAAAAGATTTAGAGAAGTATTCACAATAGAGTCAGGAATGCTACCAGCAAACTGTGGAGGTAGGGTGCACCAGCAGGTGCTGGACACAATACACATAACCAAGGAAGAGGTTAAGAAACTGCTAGACAAACTCGATACCTCAAAGGCAGTGGGCCCATATAACATATCTCCATGGATACTGAGAGAGGGAGCAGAGGAACTGCGTGTGCCCTTAGCAGCAATCTTCAGTAATCTATCGAAACAGGGCAGTTGCCCGAGTCGTGGAAGACAGCACTTGTAGTTCCATTTTTAAGAAAGGGGACAGACAGGCAGCATTAAACTACAGACCAGTGTCACTGACTTGTATATCATGTAAAAGTCATGGAAAAGATTATCAGGAGAAAAGTGGGTGGAACACATTGAAAAGATTGGGCTCATACATGACAGTCAGCACGGCTTCAGAGCTGGGAAATCCTGTGTCACAAATCTACTCGAGTTCTACGATAAGGTAGCAGAAGTGAGACAGGAGAGAGAGGGATGGGTAGATTTCATCTTTTTAGATTGCAAGAAGACTTTTGACACAGTACCACACAAGAGACTGGTGCAAAAATTAGAGGAGCAGGCAGAATAACAGGGAAAGTACTGCAATGGATCAGGGAATACCTGACTGAAAGGAAACAATGAGTGTTGGTACATGCTGAAGTGTTGGAGCAGGCGATTGTGTTGAGTGGGGTTCCACAAGTTTCAGTCCTAGGCTCTGTGGTGTTTCTTCTGTATGTGAATGACATGGTGGAAGGAATAGATTCAGAAGTGTCACTGTTCACCGATGATGTGAAATTGATTAGGAGAACACAAGTGGGTGAGGATCAGTTAAGATTACAAGGGGATCTGGACAAACTACAAGTATGGTCTGACAAATGGCTCCTGGAGTTTAACCCCAGTAAGTGTAAGGTCATGAAGATTGGGGAAGGACACAGAAGACCGCAGATGGAGTACAGGTTAGGAAACCAACAGCTGCAAACATAAATTAAAGAAAAGGATCTTGGGGTAAGCATTATAACGAACATGTCCCCTGAGGCACACATCAATCAAATAACTGCTGCAGCATATGGGAGATTGGCAAACCTGAGATTGGCGTTTAGACATCTGAGTAATTAGTTATTTTACGACATTGTACACAGTGTACATAAGGCCTATACTGGAATATGCAGTGCCAGTATGGAACCCTCAGTCAAACATGTCACAAAATTGAAGAAAGTGCAAAAATTTGCAACACGATTAGTCCCGGAACTGAGGGGTATGTCTTATGAGGAGAGGTTTTAAAGGGGAAATTTAACCTGGTGACACTAGAGGGGACATGATAACAATGTATAAAATACTAAGAGGCATTGACATGGTGGACAAGGATCGAATCCTTCAGAGATGGGATACAGAAACAAGGGGGCACAATTGGAAGCTGAAAACCCAGATGAGTCATAGGGATGTTGGGAAGTATTTCTTTAGTCTTAGAGTTGTCAGCAACTGGAATAATCTGGAGAGTGAAGTAGTGGAAGCAAGTTCCTTTAAATATCTTTTAAGAAGAGGTTATCCTCTTCAAGGGGGGCTCCTTGGTGTGGGGGAAGAGGCTCTTGGTCTGAGGAATTAGCCCTGTCGGTTTTTCTTCTTCAGACCAAACCCAATTACCCCCATTCTCCCTCCCCTTTTCCCATCCTCCCCCTCCTCCCCTTTTTCCATTCCTCCTCCTCCCCCTCCTCGCCCCTCCCTTTTGCCCTTCTCTTTTTGGCCTTTGGGATTTCTCCCACAGGCGCGCTAGTTCCTAGGTAGGGGAAAGGACAACCGGGGTCCATCCCATTCCGTTGAGGTTCTTGGTTGGGTGGCGTAGTTTGCCGTGGAATCTGGATTGCCTGGGGATGGGCCCGACCCCTCTCCGGTATCCCCGGGGTAGCTTTTTGGGGGTCTTTTGGGCGACGGGTGTATCTTGGAAGCCACCTTTCGGATTCCGGGGGTGGTGGCCAAAGGAGGTATGCTTTGTGGCGGATATCCGGCGCCCCTCTTTTGTCCACCAAGGTAGTCGGCAGATGTGAGGTTGCTATCCCGGATTGCTGGTTTATGGCATGAAGGGTAGGGTATGGCACGGGTTCCATGCGCATCTGCGCTACTAGCGGTTGTTGAGGTCCTCTTGGGCGCGGAGGGAGATTTCCGGCCCTTTCATTCCTCCTGGGACTTTTCCTCCCGCTCCCCCCTTTTTTTATTCTTTTTTATTTTTATTTTCTTTTCTTCTTTCTTTTTTTTCTTAAAAACAAAAAGCAAAGAGAGTAACCTAACCATGGCAGCCCTAGTCCATGAACCCACTACCCCGGGCCCCTTCTTGATATCGCACCCATTCTGACCCTGCCTTGTGTTTAGACCACTCTTCGGACACTCCTGATGCCCCTGTACCTTTGTGTGCTGTTTCCTCACCCGCTTCAGGTACCGGGGCCTCGACTGACTCCTTCGATTTGTCTGAACTCCACTCTCCTTTGACTATGCTTCCGGCTTCTCCCTCTACGGTACGGCAATTTTCGAATCGCCCACCCATTTTCACGCCGGACCAACTCCAGTCCTACTCCTAAACGCCAACGTCAATCTCCTGATGATGCTCCTTCGTTACCTTCCCATTCTACTCGGAAAAGACCAACATGTCAAGCACTCCCTCTCCACGCTCAGTTTCGGACCACACAATGGACTAAAATTCTTTACTTTAAGACCGACTTCTTCTTCTGCCTACCTTTCTGACCATAGTATTGGCAAAGCGCTCCTGCGTCATGTTGGCAGAGATATTTCATTTCATGCTCTCAAGAGCGCTACGCGCATCATCACTGTCCAGAATGCTACCCAAGCTCATGATCTTTCTCTCCTTTCGAAATCGATACTACTCCTATCACTATTGAAAAACATCTTTCTCTCAATTCTTGTAGTGGTACTGTCATTCTGCCCCATACCATAGTCCAACAGAATTTCCAGTCATGTGGCAATGACATTTTTTGAACAGCTGGAACTCCAGGATCTCCCAATCCTCAAAGTAGACACTTATGTCCTTCCTGCCCGGGGGCGGAGACGTTACCCTTGCAATGTGGCTCGTTTAACTTTTGACAGCCGAGAACTCCCGTCCTCTGTATATGTCGCGGGACATCGGTTACAAGTTCGAAAGGTGATACCTACACCGCAACAATGTAGAAATTGCTGGCATTTTGGTTACCCAGCGAAATATTGCAGATCTATGGCCGAATGCCCAGTCTGTGGTGCGACAACCATTCTAATACATCTTGCAGTCAACCTCCATCTTGCCTTAATTGTAATGAAGCTCACCCTTCGTACTCCGCCGTTGCCAGGTCTACTTAAATGAACGTGAAATCCGTTGCCTCAAAGAGGCAGAAGGTCTCCCTTATGCTATGGCAGTTACTCATCTCCGCCTCCAAGGGAGACTACCCCGTGTTTCTTATTCTCGTGTTTCCAAACATCCCCCCACTTCTGGGGTCCCATCTTCTGCAGCCTCCTCTGTTGTTACCCCTCCCATAGCCACTATGACATCTAATCCTTTTGATGTCCTTGGCTCTGACGTCCCGACTACAACTCAGTCTGTTCTCACATCTTCGCGTCCTTCCTCACAAGCCCCAGTATCGACAAGACCTCGTACGACACCTAATACCAATCGCCCCTTTACTCAGAAGTCCAAAAAATCCACATTGCTCAAATCTTCTTTGCCCCTTCCTTCCCTTCTTCCACCTCCACACTTTACCTTTCCAGTCTCTGTACCTAGTTCTTCCCCTCTCTCTGGCTCTATTACAAGTGTGGAGATTCACCCTCCTCCTCGTACTATGCCTTCCACCCCCGTCCCCTCCCAAGTTTCTCCCTCTTCTGCACCTCCCAGGTTTCTACCTCTCTTCCCCCCCTACACTTCATCTCCAGTCCCTTACACTCTTCCCTCCCCTCTACTTTGGTACAGTCCATTACTGTCCCAATCTTTACTCACCCTCCTCCTTCTATCTCCAATATGGTCTCCCATACATCTTTGAATTCAGAAACACTTGAAGCCATTTCAGAATATATTGCAGAGACTAAACCTTCAATGGACACTGATTCACTTCCTGTTCCTTCTCTTCCCTCTCCTCCATCTTCACAACCCCATTCTTCGCAACGCTCCGTTCTTCGCTACTTGAACGTCTTCCAATGCCACCACACGTTGACTTTTCTAACCCCTCTAGTCCGTAGGTTGCCTTTACCTACAGATTCCTGATATTTTCTTCATCGCCAATCATGGCCTATTTACAGTGGAATATCCGCGGCCTCAGGGTTAATCGGGGTGAGCTTCAGATGTTGCTTTCCAGGTTTTCCCCTGTTGGTGCTTGCTTACAAGAACCAAAATTACACTCGGCTGTTTTCCAACCTATCTCAGGCTATAATTTATTGTATTCTTTGGATCCTTTCTTAGATGGGACCTTTAATGAAAGTTGCCCTTCTTCTACACAATGATATTCCGTACTGTCAACTATTTGTCCATACCTCGCTGCATTACACTGCAGCCGTATCCACTTGAATAAGTGGTTTACAATATGTTCTTTATATCTCTCTCCTTCTCGAGCATTTTCTATCCCAGACTTTGCCTTTCTTGTTTCATCCTTACCACCACCACTTCTGTTACTTGGTGATTTTAATGCCCACCATTTCCTCTGGGGGGGGGTCTCATTGTGACTCACGTGGCATTCAGTTGGAGGCTTTTCTCGCCTCTCACCCCCTCCATGTTTTAAATACGGGTACTCCCACCCATTTTGATCTCGTACTCATACTCTCTCTTGCATCGATCTATCAGTCTGCTCTTCCTCCACTTGCACTAGACTTCACCTGGTCTGTTCTACCAGACTACATGACAGCGATCATTTTCCGATCATTCTTACTTCTCTTCCTATTCACCACCTTTCCGTAGCCTCGCTGGCAATTTGATCGGGCAAATTGGGATCTTTACTCACACCTCACTGCTTTTAGTGAGGTTCCTTCTTCATCCTCCATTGATGAGCTCCTACACATCTTCTCGACATCAGTTTATACCGCAGCTTCTCATTCTATACCCCAAACCTCAGGCAGGCATTCTCAGAAGTGCGTGCCTTGGTGGTCTCCTGCTTGTGCTCGTACTAACGCACGGATCAGTGTTCTTTGTTGGTTATCCTGGCGTCAGGGTGACTCTCAGTAGAGTCAAAAGTAATCTGACCTCACAACGCCCACACCATCATTGCCCCTCGCACATAAAGGAAAAACTAACCTAGTACTTTTTCTTCCTTGCACTTCCTCCATGAGGCAAAGCAGAATGTTTGATTCTTGCTGTCTTTAGCATGGACAAACTATGTTCACTATCTTTACCATGGTAATAAAGTGGGAGCAGGATTTTCCTTAATTGTCCTGCTAAGGTAAGAGATGACTGTCTTTTATTAAAATACACTTTGCAACACTGGAGTCTTGCATGGAGCAGCGGTCGCTTGACCACATGTTGCATACTGGTACTGCATCCTGGATCAATTACTTGCTGTAACAGTAAACAAGATGCTTGCCCCTTCTGAGAGGGCTGGGCCCCTCAGGGCTGAAAGGGGCTGATAACCCCCTCCTGGAGAAAATTTCTCCACATCCCGTGTCCTTCAATCATCGACCTTCCAGGCAGCCCAAACTGTGATTTTGAAACCACCCTCCCTCCCGATTACCGATTACCTAAAACCGGAGTACCTAAAATTTTTGAAAGAACCTTGTAGTCTGCACATAGAAGCGATAAAGATATTAAACTAAAGTGTGTGTGTGTGTGTGTGTGTGTGTGTGTGTGTGTGTGTGTGTGTGTGTGTTTTGTGTGTGTGGGGTGTGTGTGTGTGGTGTGTGTGTGACTCAACAATCAATATTTGCACCAATAACTCATCTACACTCTAACGTGTGGAAGTGTGAATTGCTCATTACTCTATAATTTGTTCATGATTGTAGCCAAAGTATAAACGTAAGTAACCATTCTACAGAATTCATTACCTTTGTAACTTTTGAGCTCATTACCTTTGTACCTAGTTCAGCTCTCAAAACTTTGGGGGCCCAGTCCCCGGACCCATTACGTACCTCTGTAATCTGTAAATACCTTTGTAACTTGTCATGATTGTGACCAGACTTACCTGGAGTTCATTACCTTTGTAAATTGTGAGTTCATTACCTTTGTAAATTGTGAGTTCATTACCTATGTAAATTGTGAGTTCATTACCTCTGTAACTTGCTCAGCTATCAAAAACTTTGGAGTCCAGTCCCTGGACCAATTATGTACCTTTCTGTAATCTTTTGACTACCGCCCACAGGATGGGTATGGGGTGCATAATAAACATATTAAACTAACTAAACCGGTACTCCCGGAGGGTGAGCTGCTCCTTACCCTTCGGAACCAACACTACAACTGCTGTTGCCTGCTTCTCCCTCAGCTCACCCTTCTCCTTCATTCGATTAAATAACCTAACCATGAATCCCTCTATCAACGCCCAATGTTTTAAATAGAATTCAACAGGAGACCGTCGATACCCGAGCTTTTCCCTTCCTCATTCCCCTTTCCTCATTCCTCATTCCTCTACTGTAATAACCCCACCTAATGCCTTCCTGTCACTGTTCCCCAAATTGCATGTTGCATATGTACACACCTTGTATAAAGCCACGTAACCCCTCCCCCCCAATTGTCCAATAGTCTTCATACCATGTACCCGCATATGCACACATGCCCTTTGTGGTTCTTATCTCCTGCCCTGCTCTATAAATCCCCATCATCTCGTGTACCTCTAAACTTGGGATAGCTGTCATCGCCTGCCTTAGCTTTTGATGTCTCAACACACACGCAGATGGCTTGTCACCCCAAAGCACCTCGTCTACCCATGCTCGCACCCTTACCACTTGAAACCTTTCATTTTGTAACGCCCTCAGTCTCCCTTTTATTTCAACTATATCGTCCATAGGAAAACTGCCTCCAACTGCCCCCTGCCCATAGCAACCTCTTGACTTGTCCTCTAAATAGTTCGCAAGCCCATATTTTAAATTATTAATACGTTTACCCTCTCTCACATAATACTTTCTAATCCTTTCTTTGGCAACACAATCCCACCATTTCACGATGTCATCCACCCCCTGAGCTTCCTTACTAAGCTCTCTCCATAGAACAGGAAAACCCTCCATCCCCTCCTCATCACTCAACACACTTATGTTCAATTTTCAATAACTCCTGTGTATTTCCACAAGCGCATCCCACCCTACCTCCACCACCACTGCCCTATGATCCGACATAGCCACCTCAACAGTACTGAAAGATTTTACAGCAACTCCTTGAGAAAGGTACACTCTATCTAATCTCATTGCATACCCTCTCCTAATGAATGAATATTCTGTCTCCCACACACCCACCCAAATGCATCATGTAACCTAATGTCCTTAACAATTCCCTGAGAGCCCCAGACAATATATCCTGCCCTTTCGGCTCCACGTCAGCCACCCTAATAATGCAATTCCAGTCACCAGCAACTATTGCCACCTCCGGTAGTGTACGTAAGAAAAACACAAGATCCTCACACACAAATTCCTTCTTTACCTGCATGTTATGCTCTGCAGGCACATCACACTTACAAAAGACACACGCTTGCCCATCCACCACCCATCCACACACAACACCCTCCTCCCCTCACTTCTCTGCAAAACAAAATGGGCTCGTCTCCCTTATTAAAATAACCCTTACCTCCTTTTAAACGGTTGAAATGGCAGGGTTATCATTCGATAACCTGCCACCTCCAACACCCTACCTCCTTAAAAATTAGTTCCTGGAGGAACACAACATCCACCCTAGATTTATTCAGAAACATATTAAACCATTCTCTCTTTATGTTGCTACATAAACCATTAACATTCACAGTCATACACCTAAGGCCTTTTAAATTTTCTACCCCTGCCTCCTCTCATCACTCTTTTCAACTCTAGAGCTTGTACGTATTCCTGTTTGGCACCTTCACAATACCCTCTTCCCCCCCCTTCTTCTGGTGCCTCCTGCCACGGCCACCGCCATCTTCACCTCTTCCTTCACCCTCCGCCCGAATCGGCTTCCCAGGCCTCTGCGCCGGCATCAGGACATCATCTGAGTCTGACGTAGCAGCCATCTTCCTCGTGACAGTCACGTCCCCCATAACTTGGTCTGGGGATGCCTCACGATGAACCTCTACCTCCAACGTTCAATGATTCATTAATCCCAGTGACGTCTCTGCCACATTATCAATCCCCAAATTCTCATGTCTCCGACAAACTGGAAGCGACGGCTCTCCAGCTTCTCCTCGTTCAGGTGTAACGTCCTCCTCAGGAGGTGACAAAGTCTTCAATACCTCCACCAATTCCTCCTCTATTTCAAATACTTCTTCCTGTAGTTTCTGCTCATCATTATCCACTGGAGGAGACTCTGGGGCAGGTAACTGGTGGAGGGACTCAACCTCACCTCCAGTCCTGTATGCCTGATCCACCATCTCACTCCACAAACGACCACGCCCCCCCCTCAGGTGGTTGATCCTCACCTGCCACCTTTGAAGCAGGAGCGGCGACTTCCACCTCAGGTCTAGGCACACGTCTACACTTCTCACAAGTCGCTGCTATGTGGTCATACTCACCACATAGGCGGCACGTACGTCGTTGCCCGGGATACAAAACCATGACCTGTGTCCTAAATTCCTGGAGAAAAACATAGGACTGTATGGGGGTGTCGCAATGTCATTTTAAGGTTAAAAGTACCTTCAGACAGACCTGCATAGGTGCCTGCCACCCACATACCATGCTGGGCGAAATTAATTGTCCTATATTTCTCGAAAACTTTCTTTATATCTGCTTCATCCGCCTCAAAGGGAACGTTCCGTAACTTGATCCATGTATAATGCCTGGAAACATCGATCATTCTCACACAGACAGCTGGTGTAACACCAAGACTCACGTCGCTGTGAGCAGTTTCACAAAAAGTTATGAGCACCATTTAGAGCAACACCATATAGTTCTCCATCTTGAATACTGTAAGTCTCTCTGATGATCTTGGGTAATAAGACTTGCGCCGAACTAGGCGAAATTGTCCCTCGAGGAAGCTCAATACCAACAGTATTGATCCGGGGTCAAAGACTAACCACCATGTTGACAACAGTAATTCTCCTGTATTGTCAGCAGAGGCGCAAACACCACCTCCTCACACCACTGCAGTCAGGCAACTGAGGAGCGTCTGCACAGTAGATCCTCTCGGCCCGAGAGCGAAGAGGACGATAGTTTTTTAGACTAAGCTATTGAAATATATCTTGTCCCGTGAAGCTAAGAGATTCAGATATGTGGATGATATCTTGTGTCTTTAGCCGAATGATATGGATCTGGACACATTTTCACCAATACTCACGCTGTTGTCCGTCTATTAAATACACTGTGGAGAAAGAAGTGGACTTTAAATTTCCATTCTTTGATGTTTTGATAAACAGGGTTGACAAAAGTTCAAGTTTACAGTGTTTAGGAAGGCCACTAATGCTTGCTCATACATCCACAGCTACTCTGACCATGAAACAAGTAAAAAGGAGTCATTCTCTCTGTTTCTGAGAACTTATTGGAAGTGCAGCCCAAAGTTCCTCAACGAGGAAATTAGGAAAATACATGATATTGTTACAAAACTTGGGTACACTAAGGAGTTTGTAGAAACAGAGTTGCTGGCAACTAGGAAAACTTATCATAGGACTGAACCTATCATAACACCTCAGATTAAGAATGTTCTGGTTCTTCCACTCAATGAGAATTTATCTGTCCTTAATTCCTGAAAGGATTCAGTATATTAGAAGTTTATAATATGCAATACCGACAAGATGAAAGTTAAGACACTTGTGCAACATCTGGTTATCTTTATGTAGACGTTTCGCCATCCCAAAGGCTTTATCATACGTTCT
>NC_069439.1:39530737-39549515 GCF_026875155.1 Cherax quadricarinatus | reverse complement strand
TGACTTGGGATCAAGGTTTGGTGGTGATTGGGTTCAAAGTTTGTGGTGACTTGGGTTCAAAGTTTGTGGTGACTTGGGTTCAAAGTTTGTGGTGACTTGGGTTCAAAGTTTGTGGTGACTTGGGTTCAAAGTTTGTGGTGACTTGGGTTCAAAGTTTGTGGTTTTTGACTTGGTTCAAAGTTTGTGGGACTTTGGGTTTAGTTTGTGTGGTGACTTGGGATTTTTAAGTTTGTGGTGACTTGGGATCAAGGTTTGTGGTGAATGGGTTTTCAAAGTTTGTGGTGACTTGGGTTCAAAGTTTGTGGTGACTTGGGTTCAAAGTTTGTGGTGACTTGGGTTCAAAGTTTGTGGTGACTTGGGCTCAAGGTTTGTGGTGGATATGGGTTCAAGTTTGGGTGACTTGGGTTCAAAGTTTTGTAGGTGACTTGGGTTTAAGTTTGGTGGTGACTTGGGATTTAGTTTTGTGGTGACTTGGCTCACGGTTTGTGGGTGACTTGGGTTATAAGGTTTGTCGGAGGACTTGGGTTCAAAGTTATGTGGTGCTTGGTTCAATGTTTGTGGTGGCTTGTGCTCAAGGTTTGTGGTGACTTGCGTTCAAGGTTTGTGGTGACTTGGGTTCAAAGTTTGTGTTGACTTGGGTTCAAAGTTTGTGTTGACTTGGGTTCAAAGTTTGTGTGTTGATTGGGATTCAGTTTGTGCGTTGACTTGGGTTCAAAGTTTTGTGGTGACTTGGGTTCAAGGTTTGTGGTGCTTGGGTTCAAAGTTTGTGGTGAAATGTTAACCTAATATGGTTGACTTGGGTTCAACGTTTGTGGTGACTTGGGTTCAAAGTTTGTGGTGACTTCTGCTCAAAGTTTGTGGTGACTTGGGTTCAAAGTTTGTGGTGACTTCTGCTCAAAGTTTGTGGTGACTTGGGTTCAAGTTTTGTGGTGACTTGGGTTCAAAGTTTGTGGTGACTTGGGTTCAAAGTTTGTGGTGACTTGGGTTCAAAGTTTGTGGTGACTTGGGTTCAAAGTTTGTGGTGACTTGGGTTTAAGTTTTGTTGTATGGTGTACTTGGATTTAAGTTTTGTATGACTTTGGGCTCATGGTTCTTGTGGTGACTTGAGGTTCAAAGTTGTGGTGACTTGGGTTCAAAGTTTGTGGTGACTTGGGTTTAAGTTTTGTGGTGACTTGGGCTCAAAGTTTGTGGTGACTGTGGGCCAGCGAGTTGCTAGAACCAGTAGCCAGGTTGAACACTGTGATGAGTATAACATGGACAAGCCAGGAACAAGAACAGTACAAACACACAGCAACAAACAAGAAGCGACAACGACAGTAAACAAGCACCACGGTGCGAAACATCGTTTATTGGCCACACAATAGGAGACAGATCTTTATAAAGTCACGACTCTATAAAACTGTACACCAAGTGCCGGATCAACTAGGCTGTGGTGGATATTTGGGCCAGCGTGTCGCTAGCAGCAACAGCCTGGTTGACCAGGCAAGCACCAGACAAACCTGCATAGGAGCAGGAAAACTCTAAAACCGATTACGCTATGTCAAGAGTCCACTGTACATCATGTCTGCAGCATCACGTTTATATTTAGTGTTCGAGTAGTGGAGATACTAGTAGTAGCACAGCAGTAGTAGTAGTAGCAGCACAGCAGGTAGTAGTAGTAGTGGCTAGTGCAGGCACAGAGCAGCAGTAGTAGTGGTTGTAGCAGCACGCCACGCAGTATAGTGGTTAGCACTGCAGCAGTTAGTAGTGGTAGTAGCAGCACAGCAGCAGCAGTAGTAGTGGTAGTAGCAGCACAGCAGCAGCAGTAGTAGTGGTAGTAGCAGCACAGCAGCAGTAGTAGTGGTAGCACAGCAGCAGTAGTAGTGGTAGTAGCAGCACAGCAGCAGCAGTAGTAGTGGTAGTAGCAGCACAGCAGCAGTAGTAGTGGTAGCACAGCAGCAGTAGTAGTGGTAGTAGCAGCACAGCAGCAGTAGTAGTGGTAGTAGCAGCACAGCAGCAGCAGTAGTAGTGGTAGTAGCAGCACTGCAGCCAGTTAGTATTGGTAGTAGCAAGCAAAGCAGCAGCAGTTGTAGTGGTCAGTTGCAGCACAGCAGCCTGTAGTAGTTGGCTAGTAGCAGACAAAGCAGCAGCAGTGTAGTGGATAAGTAGCAGCACAGCAGCAGTAGTGATGTTTGTGTAGCAGCACAGAAGCTCAGCAGTAGTAGTGTGAGCAGCACAGCAGCAGTTGTAGTGGTGGTAGCAGCACAGCAGCAATGCAGTAGTAGTGTAGTAGCAGCCCACAGCAGCAGTAGTAGTGGTTGCACAGCAGCAGTTGTTGTGGTAGTAGCAAGCACAGGCAGCAGTGTAGTGGTAGTTAGCAGACACAGACAGCGCAGTAGTAGTGGTGTGCAAAGCACCAGCAGCAGTAGTAGTGTTAGTGTGCAGCACAGCAGCAGCAGTTAGTAGTAGGTAGTAGCGTCAAAGCAGCAGGTGTAGTGGTATTAGCAGCACAGCAGCAGCAGTAGTAGTGGTAGTAGCAGCACAGCAGCAGTAGTAGTGGTAGTAGCAGCACAGCAGCAGCAGTAGTAGTGGTAGTAGCAGCACAGCAGCAGTAGTAGTGGTAGTAGGCCAGCGCTGCAGCAGCAGTAGTAGTGCGTTTGTAGCTGCACAGCAGCGTAGTAGTGGTAGTAGCAGCACAGCAGCAGCAGTAGTAGTGGTAGTAGCAGCACAGCAGCAGTAGTAGTAGCACGCAGCAGCACAGCAGAAGCAGTTAGTTTTTTTTAGTGGTGAGTAGCAGCCAGCAGCTTAGTAGTCGGTTGTTGCAGCACAGAAAGCAGCAGTAGTAGTGGGAGTAGCAGAAGCTGCAGTAGTAGTGGTAGCAGTCTGCTAGCAGTAGTATGGTAAGTAGCAGCACTATGCAGCCAGTTGTAGTTGGTAGTAGCGCTGCCAGCAGCAGTAGTAGTGTAGAACAGCAGCAGTAGTTAGATGGTAGTAGCAGCACAGCAGCAGTAGTACGTGTTGTAGCAGCACTTGCAGCAGCAGTAAGTAGTGGTAGGTAGCAGCACAGCAGCAGTAGTAGTGGTAGCACAGCAGCAGTAGTAGTGGTAGTAGCAGCACAGCAGCAGCAGTAGTAGGTGGTAGTAGCAGCCACGCAGTCTGTAGTTAGTGGTAGCCCAACAGCAGCAGTCAGTAGTGGGTTAGTAGCAGCACATCAGCAGCAGTAGTTGTTGGTTGTAGCAGCACAAGCAGCGTATAGTAGCACAGCTGCAGTAGTAGTAAGTAGACACAGCACTGTAGTAGTTAGCAGCACAGCAGCAGCAGTAGTAGCTGCACAGCTGCAGCAGTGTGGTTGTAGAGCAACAGCAGCAGCAGCTATCTTTGAATAGTAGTAGCAGCACGCGCAGTAGTAGGCAGCACAGCAGCAGTAGTAGTAGTTGCAGCCACAGCCAGAGTAGTAGTAGTACGCAGCACAGCAGCAGTAGTAGTAGTAGCAGCACAGCAGCAGAGTAGTAGTAGCAGCACTGTTAGCAGCAGAGGTAGTGGTAGCAGCACAGCAGCAGTAGTAGTAGCAGCACAGCAGCAGTAGAAGCACAGCAGCAGTAGAAGCACAGCAGCAGTAGTAGTAGCAGCACAGCAGCAGTAGAAGCACAGCAGCAGTAGAAGCACAGCAGCAGTAGTAGTAGCAGCACAGCAGCAGCTGTGGTAGCAGCACAGCAGCAGCAATTGTAGTTGCAGCAGCCACACCAGCAGTAGCAGTAGCAGAACAGCAGCCGTAGTATGTAGCCGCCACAGCAGGAGTAGTAGATAGGCAGCACTGCAGCAGTTACGATGCACAGCAGCAGTAGAAGCACTACGCAGCAGTTAGTAGTAGCAGCACAGCAGCAGTAGAAGAACTAGCAGCAGTTGAAGAACCAGCAGCAGTTAGTAGTAGCAGCACCGCAAGCAGCGTGGTAGCTGCACAGCAGCAGAGTAGTAGCAGCAGCACAGCAGTTGCAGTAAGCAGCACAGCAGCATGTAGTAGCAGCACAGCAGCAGCTCGCAGTAGAAAGCCACAGCAGCAGTAGTTAGAGCACAGCAGCAGCAGACGTGGTAGGTGTAGCACAGCGTTGTTGTAGCAGCACAGCAGCAGTAGTAGTAGCACCAGCTGAAGTAGTAGTAGCACTAGTAGTAGTAGCGCTGCACAGCAGTAGTAGTAGTAGCACAGCTGCAGTTAGTAGTAGCAGCACAGCCAGCAAGTAGTAGTAGCAGCACAGCAGCAGTAAGTTAGTTGCAGCACCCAGTAGTTGTAGCAACAATGCCCAGCAGTGTAGCAGCAGTGACAGCACCAGTAGTAGTAGCGCCAGCAGCAGTTAGAGCACAGCAGTAAGTAGCAGCTCAGCAGTAGTGTGCAACACAGGCAGCAGTATAAGTAGAGTAGTAGGCAGCCAGCAGCAGTAGTAGTAGCACAACAGCAGTGTAGCCAGCACTGCAGCATGTAGTAGTTACAGCACAACACGCTGCAGTAGTAGTAAGTGAGTAGCAGCTCAGCTGTGTTGTAGTAGCAGCCACTCGCAGCAGCAAGCAGTAGTAGCAGCACAGCAGCAGCGTGCAGCAGTAGTTGCAGCAAACAGCGGCCACGCAGCTACCTGCACAGCGTGCAGTAGTAGCAGCACAGCAGCAGTAGTCGACTCTGTAGTAAGCAGCACAGCAGCAGCAAGTAGCAGCAGCACAGCAGCAGCAGTAGTAGCACAGCCAGCAAGCAGAAGTAGTAGCGCACATGCAACAAGTATGTAGTAGTTGCGCACAGCAGTAGTAGTAGTTGTAGTAGCACAAAAAAGCCCACCCCCAGCACTAGATAGTAGTAATAGTGGTAGAAGCAGCACAGCAGTAGTAGTAGTGGTAATTGCACAGCGAGCAGTAGTGGTAGTTGAACAGCTGCGAGTAGTAGTTGCAGCACAGCAGCAGCAGTTAGTAGCAGCACAGCAGCAGTGAGTAAGTAGCAGCCAGCAGCAGTAGTAGTAGCAGCACAGCAGCAGTAGTAAAGAGCAGCACTGCAGTAAGTAGATTGGTAGTAGCAGCTCAGCAGTAGTATTGGGTAGTAGCAGCACTGAAAGTAGTAGTAGCCGCACTAGCAGTAGTAGTAGCAGCACAGCAGTAGTAGTAAGTGGTATAGCACAGCAGTAGTAAAGTAGTGGGTAGATCAGCACAGCAGTAGTAGTAGCCAGCACCACAGCAGTAGTAGTAGCACAGCAGTAGTAGTACAGCAGCAGCAGTAGTGGTAGCACAGCAGTAGTAGTAGCACAGCAGTAGTAGTAGCACAGCAGTAGTAGTGGTAGTAGCAGCACAGCAGTAGTAGTGGTAGTAGCAGCACAACAGCAGTAGTAGTGGTAGTAGCAGCACAGCAGTAGTAGTGGTAGTAGCAGCACAACAGTAGTAGTGGTAGTAGCAGCACAGCAGCAGTAGTAGTAGTAGCACAGCAGTAGTGGTAGCACAGCAGTAGTAGTGGTAGTAGCAGTAGTAGTAGCACAGCAGTAGTAGTGGTAGCAGCACAGCAATAGTAGTGGTAGTAGCAGCACATCAGCAGTAGTAGTAGCACAGCAGTAGTAGTGGTAGTAGCAGCACATCAGCAGTAGTAGTAGCACAGCAGTAGTAGTGGTAGTAGCAGCACATCAGCAGTAGTAGTGGTAGTAGCATCACATCAGCAGTAGTAGTACCACAGCAGTAGTAGTGGTAGCACAGCAGCAGTAGTAGTAGTGTAGCACAGCGTAGTTCAGCAGCAGCATTGTTAGTGGTAGCAGCACAGCAGTAGTAGTAGCACAGGCAGTAGTAGTAGTAGGTTGTTAGCACAGCAGTAAGTAGTAGCACAGCGGTTAGTAGTAGTAGTAGCACAGCGTAGTAGTGGTTAGTAGCCCACTAGCAGTAGTAGTGGTCAGTAGCACAGCAGTAGTGGTAGTGGTATTTTGCAGCACAGCAGCAGTAGTTGTAGCAGCACAGCAGTAGCTGTAGTAGTGGTTGTAGCAGCACAGCAGCAGTAGTCGTACTGGCAGCACAGCAGCAGCTGTAGTAGTGTAGTAGCAGCACAGCAGTAGTAGGTAGTAGTAGCAGCTCGCGTAAGTAGTAGACTGCACGAAGTAGAGTGTGGTGGTAGCAGCACAGCAGCAGCAGTATAGTATTAGTAGCAGCACAAGCCGCAGTAGTGGTTAGTAGCAGCACAGCAGCTGTAGTAGTTAGCACATGCAGGCAGCTAGTAGTAGTCGTGACAGCAGTAGTAGTGTAGTAGCAGCACAGCAGTAGTAGCAGGCACAGCAGCAGTAGTAGCGTGAAGACACAGCCAGCAGTTATAGTGGTAAGTAGCAGCACTGCAAGTATGTTGTTAGCAGCACAGCAGTAGTTGTGTAGCACTCAGCAGTAGTAGTTGGTAGTAGCAGCACCAGCAGCTGTAGTGGTAGTAGCAGCACAGTGTTAGTATCGTTTAGCAGCACTAGCAGCTTTAGTTGTGGTAGCAGAACAGCAGTCGTAGTATTGGTAGTAGCAGCACAGCAGCAGTAGTAGCACAGCAGTAGTGAGTAGTGTGGTGTAGCAGCACAGCAGTAGTAGTAGTAGCAGCAGCACAGCAGTAGTAGTTTAGTAGCAGCCCACAGCAGTAGTGGTAGCACAGCAAGTGGGTAGTGGTTTAGTTGCAGCTCTGCAGTAGTTTGTTGCAGCTCAGGCGTAAGTAGTTGGTTAGCAGCACACAGTAGTAGTGTTGATAGCAGCACAGCTGCAGTAGTGGTTAGTAGCAGCACCAGTGGTAGTATTAGTAGTAGCAGGCATAGCCGCAGTATTATTGGTGCCCAGGGCCACCAACCAGCAGTAGTAGTAGTCGTAGCACAGCACAGCAAGTAGTAGTAGTAGTAGCACAGCAGTAGTGGTAGCACAGCAGTAGTAGTAGTGGTAGCAGCACAGCAGTAGTAGTAGCAGCAGCACTGCAGCAGACTCGGGGCAGACAAAACAACCACTGCAGCAGATCGGGGCAGACAAAAACAACCACTTGCAGCAGTCTGTGGGGCAGACCAAAACACCCACTGAGCGATCAGGCGCAGACAAAACAACCACTGCAGCAGACTCAGGGCAGACAAAAACACTGCAGCAGACTCAGGGCAGACAAAACCACTGCAGCAGACTCAGGGCAGACAAAACAACCACTGCAGCAGACTCAGGGCAGACAAAACAACCACTGCAGCAGACTCAGGGCAGACAAAACAACCACTGCAGCAGACTCAGGGCAGACAAAACAACCACTGCAGCAGACTCAGGGCAGACAAAAACAAACCACTGCAGCAGACTCAGGGCAGACAAACAAATGTCCACTTGCTGCGACTCAGGTGCAGACAAACACAACCACAGCAGCAGACTCAGGGCAGACAAAACAACCACTGCAGCAGACTCAGGGCAGACAAAACAACCACTGCAGCAGACTCAGGGCAGACAAAACAACCACTGCAGCAGACTCGGGAGACAAAACAACCCTGCAGGCAGACTCAGGGCAGACATAAACAAAATCACTGCAGCAGACTCAGGGAAGACAAAAAAACCACTGCAGCTGACTAGGGCAGACAAAAACAACACTGCAGCAGACTCGGGGCAGACTCAAAACAACCACTGCGAGCCAGACTCAGGCAGACAAAACAACCACTGCACGCAGACTTCAGGGCCAGACATAAACACCCCCCCCTGCCCCCCCCCTCCCGACTCAGGGCAGACAAAACACCCTCAATTGCTGCAGACTCAGGAAGACAAAACAACCATGCAGAGCAGTACTCAGGCAGACAATACAAACCACTGCAGCAGACTCAGGGCAGACAAAACAACCACTGCAGCAGACTCAGGGCAGACAAAACAACCACTGCAGCAGACTCAGGGCAGACCAAAACAACCACTGCAGCAGACGCTGTCATGGGCGGACAAAAACAGCCTCTGCGCAGAACTAAGGGCAGACAAAACAACCACTGCAGCAGACTCGGGGCAGACAAAACCACTGCAGCAGACTCAGGGCAGACAAAACAGCCACTGCAGCAGACTCGGGGCAGACAAAACAACCACTGCAGCAGACTCGGGGCAGACAAAACAAAACACTGCAGCGATCAGGTGCAGACAAAAAACCACTGCAGCAGATTCAGGGCAGACAAAAACAACCATGCAGCAGACTCAGGGCAGGACAAACAACCACTGCAGCAGACTCTGGGCAGAACCAAAACAACCATGCGAGGACTCAGGGCAGACAAAACAACCATGCAAGCAGACTCAGGGAGACAAAAAAACCACTGCAGCAGACTCAGGGCAGGTCAAAACAACCTGGCAGCAGACTCAGGGCAGATCAAAAAAAAACGCAACCACTGCAGCAGAATCAGGGCAGACAAAACCACAGCAGAAGACTCCGCAGGGGCAGACAAAATAACCACTGCATGCAGACTTCTGGGAGACAATCCAACCACTGCAGGACTCAGGGCAGACAAAACAACCACTGCAGCAGGACTCGGGGCAGACAAAACAGACCATGCAGCAGATCGGGGCAGACAAAACAACCACCTGCAGCAGACTCCGGGGCAGACAAAAAACAACGCACTGCAGCAGACTCGGGGAAGACAATACACACTTGCAGCAGAATCAGGGCAGACAAAACAACCATGCTAGCAGATCGCGGGCAGCAAACAACCACTGCAGCAGGACTCGGGGCAGGACAAAAACACCAATTGCAGAAGACTCGGGACAGACCAAAACTCAACCACTGCAGCAGACTCGGGGCAGACAAAAACAACCACATGCAGCAGGGACTCTGGGCAGACAAAAACAACCACTGCAGCAGACTCAGGGCAGACAAAACAACCACTGCAGCAGACTCAGGGCAGACAAAACAACCACTGCAGCAGACTCAGGGCAGACAAAACAACCACTGCAGCAGACTCGGGGCAGACAAAACAACCACTGCAGCAGACTCAGGCGCAGACCAAAACAACCCTCGCAGCAGTCTCGGGCAGCAAAACAACCCTGCAGCAATCGGGGCAGACAAAACAACCACTTGCAGCAGCCTCGGGAAGAAAAACAACCAACTGAGCAGACTCAGGCAGAAACAAACAACCACTGCAGGCTGACTCGGGGCAGACAAAACAACCACTGCAGCAGACTCGGGGCAGACAAAACAACCACTGCAGCAGACTCGGGGCAGACAAAACAACCACTGCAGCAGACTCGGGGCAGACAAAACAACCACTGCAGCAGACTCGGGCAGACAAAACAACCACTGCAGCAGACTCAGGGCAGGACAAACAACCACTGCAGCAGACTCGGGGCAGACAAAACAACCACTGCAGCAGACTCAGGGCAGACAAAACAACCACTGCAGCAGACTCAGGGCAGACAAAACAACCACTGCAGCAGACTCGGGGCAGACAAAACAACCACTGCAGCAGAGTCGGGGAGAAAAACAACACTGCAGGCAGAGCTCAGGGCAGACAAATTCAACACCGGGCCAGATAACAAATAATCTCTGAAGAAGTTGGACTGAATGTCTGCGTAACTGATTCTTTGTCTTCTTTCTGTCTCAAACTTTTTCTTGCTCCAGGAAATTGTCTTCAAAGTTCTGAGAATCTTCGAATTTCTTCTCTGGTGATCATCACCTCTATTGTTATCCACTTAACATTAATCTTTATATTGATTCAATATTTCTTATATATATGTATATATATTCGTTAGCACCTTATTCTCTCGTTAAACACGTGATCTCTTTATTCTCACGTTAAACACCGTGTCGTTAGACCCTTATTCTCACGTTAACACGTCTCGTTAGCACCTTATTCTCACGTTAACACGTCTCGTTAGCACCTTATTCTCACGTTAACACGTCTCGTTAGCACCTTATTCTCACGTTAACACGTCTCGTTAGCACCTTATTCTAACGTTAACACGTCTCGTTTAGCACCTTATTCTCTCGTTAATCGTCTCGTTAGCACTTTTCTCTCGTTAACCGTCTCGTCGCCATATAAACCCTGTATTCTCTCGCTAACGTCTCGTTTGCAACTTATTCTTCGTTAACACGTCTCGTTAGACCTTATTCTCTCAGTTAAACCACGTCTCGTAGCACCTTAGTCTCTCGTTTAACACGTCTCGATAGCACCTTATCTCTCTCGTTAAACAACTGTCTCGTTTAGCACCTTATTCTCTCGGTAACAGTTAGATTAGCACCTTATTGTCTCTGTTAGCACCTTATTCTCTCCTTAAAAACGTATCATTTGCACCTTTTCCTCTCGTTAACAGTCTCGTTAGCACCTTTATTCTTTCGTTAACACGTTTTCTCCTTAGCACTTTTATTGTCTCGTTAGCTCCGTATTTCTCTCGTTATCACGTCTCTTTAGAACCTTATGTACTCGGTTAGCACCTTATTCTCTCGTTGCTAAACACTTCTCGTTAGCACTTATTCTCTCGTTAACACGTCTCGTTAGACATCTTTTCTCCTCGTAAAACACGTTCTCATTAGCACCTTTTGTGTATGCCTTCTGTTACCGTCTCGTTAGCACTTATTCTTCTGGTGTTAGCACCTTGTCTAGTGTTTGTTGGATCTAAGTGTGTTTCTGTGATACTCACATTTTCCCTTCCGTTACACAAATAGCCCTGCACATAGAGAGAGGAGCTTACGACGACGTTCGGTTCGACTTGTGGACCATTTACAAAGTCACACTAACATGAAGTTGAGCAGGGGACGGTTGTATTGGCAGGTAGTGGCGCGTAGTAGGTAGTAGCAGCAGTAGTATGTAGCGAAGGTGGAAAGAGTAGTGGCGCGAGAATGTGGGAGGAGGAGACAGTCTAAGACTAAGAAAGGGAGCACGGCAAGGGAACTAGGTGCCCACAGAGGGAGCTAGCGGCCCACAGTGAGAGAGGGAGAGCAAGAAAATGGAGGTGAGGGAGGGAAAATAATATAAATAAATAATGCAAGGACAGAAAAACAACGGCAGAGAAGATGAAGAACCCACATGCTTTCTCCCCATTCCTCACCTTCAACTCCCCATTGTCTGCATCCTCTGCGTCTCTGTCCAAAATTTTTTCTCTTCTTACCCCTGATGGAAGACGTCAGGATGGCAATTACGTCACGTGGACGTGTCTTGCCAGGGTTTACATTAATGCAACAGGTTTTTTGTCTGAGCGAATTTCGTTAATTAGTGTAGGAAAGATCTGTGATACGGTGTGGTGTGTGTGGGTGTGATTGTGTGTGCTGTTGTGTGTGATGTGTTGGTAGGTGGATGTGTGTGTGTGTGTGTGTGTCTGTCTTTCTGTGTGTGTGTGGGGGGGGGGGTGCGCGCGCCTCATGGCAGTTAGTACAACTGTGCTTTGGCCCAGGACCAATCCTGATCCATCATCAAGTCTGGCCCATGATCAAGCTGGGCAATGATCAAGCCTGCCCAGGACCAAAGCTAGCCATGTCCAACTGCCGTCAGCAGGAAGGCTCCGAGACCCACTCGAGGTATATCAAAGGATGCTAACGTATACACAGAAACAGTTAATTATAATGAAAATGAGACCTGTTTTGGATGTTCATGAGGTATTCTTATTACGAGTTTCTTGAGTATTAACATGAGGTGTACGTTGTTGTAGAGACCTGGGTGTGTACGTGTGGTACGTGTCGTGATGTAGAGACAGAGTGTACATGTGGATTGGTTCGTTATGTGATGTAGAGACAGAGTGTACGTGTGGTTACGTTATGTGATGTATGAGAAAGAGTGTTACGATGTGGTTACGTTGTGTGATGTAGAGGCCAGAGTGTACGTGTGGTACGGTTGTGTGAATGTAGAGACCAGAGTGTTACGTGTGGTAAGATTGTAGTGTGTACGAGAACGAGAGTGTTACGTGTGTTACGTTGTGTGATGAGAGGAAACCAGAAGTGTTCGTGTGGTACGTTGTGTGATGTAGAGACCAGATGTGTACGTGTGTAAGTTGTGTGATTGTAGTGACCAGAAAGTGTACGTGTGGTGCAGTGCGTTTGGAAGGTCTGGGAAAAAACTTGAGTGCACGTGTGTAGGTTGTGATTGTGACAGGTCTTGAAGAAACTTAAAGAAACAAACCTCCCAATCCCACTGTGAAATGAAACAACAGGAGAGTGCAGGGAGAGTAGTCTGTTAAGTGATGGGGTGACTAGTGCTGCAACCATCAGGAGTGGTGCAGGAGAGTAGTCTGTTATTGTGTGGGGTGACTAGTGCTGCGCAACCAACAGGAGAGTGCATGGGAGAGGAGAGTAGTCTGTTATTGTGTGGGGTGATAGTGCTGCAACCAACAGAGAGTGCAGGGGAGAATAGTCTGTTAATGTGATGGGGTGACTAGTGCTGAACCTAACAGTGAGATGATGTGCAGGTGAGGTAGTCTGTTACTTGTGTGGGGTGGACTAGTGCTGCAACCAAAGGAGAGTGCAGGACGTGTAGTCATTGTTATTGTGTGGGGTGATAGTGCTTGCAAACATACAGGAGAGTGCAGGGAGATAGTCTGTTCATTGTGTGGGGTGACTAGTGTTTTCTTGCAACCAACAGGACGAGTTGCAGGAGAGTAGTCTGTTATTGTGTGGGGTGACTAGTGGCTCTTGCAACCAAAGGAGAGTGAGGGAGAGTAGTAGGTTATATGTGTGGGGTGACTCGGTTGCAACCAAAGGAGAGTGCAGGGAGAGTAGTCTGTTATGTGTGGGAGTGACTAGTGTTGAACCAAACGGAGAGTGCAGGGGAGAGTAGTCTCTTATTGTGTGGGCGTGACTAGGCTGCAACCATAGGAGTGTGCAGGGAGGGTAGGTCTGTTATATGCGTGGGGTGACTAGTGCTGCAACAACAGGAAGAGTGCAGGGAGGAAGTTGTTACGTGATGTGGGGTGGACTAGTTCTGCAACAACAGGAGAGTGCAGGGAGTGTAATAGTCTGTTACTGTGTGGGGTGAATGTAGTGCTGCAACCAACAGGAGAGTGCAGGGGAGTAGTCTGTTATTGTGTGAGTGAGGTGGACTAGTGCTGCAACCAAACAGGAGAGTTGCAGGGAGGTAGTATGTTATTGTGTGGGTTGACTAGGGCGCTGCAACAACAGAAGAGGCAGGGAGAGTTGTTGTTATGGTGTGGGGTGACTAGTGCTGCAACCAACAGGAGGAGTGCAGGGGAGTGTGTGTCTTTTGTTTGTGTGGGAAGGTGACTAGTGCTGCACCAACAGGAGGAGTGACAGTGTGGCAGTCGAGAGTAAGTCTCGTTTTGGTGTTGGGGAGTGGACTGTGCTGCAACCAACAGGATGAAGTGCAGGGAGAGTAGTCTGTTGCTGTGTGGTGAGGTGACTAGGTGCAGCCAACCAACAGGAGAGTGACAGGGAGAGTAGTCTTTTATTTGTGTGGGGTGACTAGTGCTTGCAAACCAACAGAGAGAGTGCAGGGAGAGTAGTTGTTATTGTGTGGGTTGACTAGTGCTGCAACAATCAGGAGAGTAGTCTGTTACTGTTGTGGGGTGACTAGTGCTGCAACCAACAGGAGAGTGCAGGGAGAGTAGTCTGTTCTGTGTTGGGGTGACTAGTGCTGCAACCATCGGAGAGTGCAGGGAGAGTAGTTGTTACTCTGTGTGGGGTGACTAGTGGCTGCAACCAAAGGAGAGTGCTGGGAGGAGTAGCTCTGTTATTGTGATGGTTGTGTGGAGTGAACTTCTGATACTTACTTATGAGATGTTACTTTGGTGCTGCTACTGATGATACTACAGTGATGTTCGTCTTGTGCGCTGATGACAATACAGTGATGTTACTCGATGGTGTGCTACTACAGTGATGTTAATGCTGACTGTACTGACTTAAGATATCGTAATGACACGATTGCACTTATACCATACCCCCGGCGGGATTGTACCCGCGGTCATAGAGTTCTCAAAAAAATCCAGCCCGTAGCGGTTAGCCTCTAGACCGTAGCCACAATAAGATTCTTCTAACTAGGTATATTTCCTACACCATAGGAAAGTTAGCACAGGCACCTACTGGACACAAATGAAAGCTTTTTTGTGAGCTAAAGCGACGGGTTGGTGTTTTGGTCTTATGACGCGGGGTTCATCCCGGCCGGGGGTATGGTTTATGTTACTGCTTGGTGCTGCTACTGATGGCTATCCACGCGCGATGTTACTTCTGGTGATGCTACTACAGTGACTGTTACTGACTGGTGCTGTAACTTCATGTGTTACTGCTGGTGCTGCTACTACAGTGATGCTTTCTGCTGGTGCTGCTACTACAGTGATGTTACTGCCTGG
Source organism: Cherax quadricarinatus (assembly GCF_026875155.1). NCBI lineage: Eukaryota > Metazoa > Arthropoda > Malacostraca > Decapoda > Parastacidae > Cherax > Cherax quadricarinatus. The sequence continues at coordinate 39,535,286 of NC_069439.1, read as the reverse complement.
TGCTGCTACTGATGCTACTCCGCTCAGAGATGTTACTTCTGGTGCTGCTTCTACAGTGATGTTACGGCTGGTGCTGCTTCTGCATTGATGTTACTGCTGGTGCTGCTAACTACGTGATGTTACTGCTGGTGTGCTGATACTGATGCTACTACAGTGATGTTTGCTGCTGGTGTTGCTTCTACAGTGATGTTACTGCTGGTGCTGTATACAGTGATGTTACTGCTATGATACTACGACGCAGTGTGTTAATGCTGGTATGCTGCTACTGATGATACTACAGTGATGTTACTGCTGGTGTGTTGCTACTCAGTGATGTTACTGCTGGTGCTGCTACTACAGTGATGTTATGCTGGTGCTGCTACTACAGTGATGTTACTGCTGGTGCTGACTATACAGTGATGTTACTGCTGGGTGCTGTACTGATACTACTACAGTGATGTTACTGCTGGTGCTGTACTTACAGTGATGTTACTGCTGGTGCTGCTACTACAGTGATGTTACTGCTGGTGCTACTACTGGATGCTACTACAGTGATGTTACTGATGGTGCTGCTACTGATACTACTCCAGTGATGTTAATGATGGATGCTACTTAATGATGCTACTACAGTGATGTTACTGCTGGTGCTGCTACTGATACTACTACAGTGATGTTACTGCTGGTGCTGCTACTGTCATACTACTACGTGATGTTAACTGCTGGTGCTGCTACTGATACTTACTCAGTGATGTTACTGCTGCTGCTGGTGATAGTGATGTGTTCTGCTGTGTGTACTGCTGTGCTGCGTTGATGTTACTGCTGGCTGCTGTGATAGTACAGTGTGTTACTGCTGGGTGCTTTTGATAGTACGTGATGTTACTGCTGGTGTGCTACTGCAGTTGCTGTGTTGATGCTGTGCTAGCTCGTGATGTTACTGCTGGTGCTGCTGGTGATGTTACTGCTGGTTGCTGCTGTTGATAGTACTGCTGTGCTGGTGCTGCTGACTAGCAGTGATGGTTACTGCTGGTGTATCGTGATGTACTGCTGTGTGCTGTGATAGTGATGTTCTGCTGCTGCTGTGATAAGTACTGCTGTTGCTGCTGGTGATAGTACTGCTGTTGCTTATAGTGGTGCTGTTGATAGTACTGCTGTTTGCTGCTGTTGATAGTACTGCTGTTGCTGCTTTATAGTACTGCTGTTGCTGCTGTTGATGGAGTAACTGCTGTTGCTGCTGTTGATAGTACTGCTGGTTGCTTGAAGTGTGCTGTGACAGTACGCTAGCTGCTGCTGATTGACAGTACTGCTGATGCTGCTGGTGATAGTACTCACTGGTTTGCTGCGGTGATAGTACTGCGCTGCTGCTGGTGGAATACTGCTGTTGCTGCTGTTGATAGTACAGCAGCAGCTAGCTGTTGATAAAACTGCAGCTGCTGCTGCTGCTTACTGTGATAGAACTGCTGTTGCTGTTTTTTGCTGCTGGTGATAGTGCTGGCTTTGCTGCTGTTAGTGTGCTGTTGAGAGTACTGCTGTGCTTGCGTTATAGTACTGCTGCTGCTGCTGTTGATAAGTACTGCTGCTGGTGGTGCTGTTGATAGTACTGCTGCTATGCTGCTGGTGATAGTACTTACTGCTGTTGCTGATGGTGATAGTAACTGTCTGTTGCTGCTGTTTGATAGCACTTCTGTTGCTGCTGTTGATAGTACTGCTGTTGCTGCTGGTGATAGTACTGCTGTTGCTGATAGTGGGCTGTTGAATAGTACTAGCTGGTTGCTGCTGTTGCTGTCGTTGATAGTACTGTGCTTGTTGCTTCTGGTGATAGTACTGGCTGCTGCTGCTGTTGATATACTGCGTTGCTATAGTGGCTGTTGATAGTACTGCTGTTGCTGCTGTGAAAGTACTGCTGTTGCTGCTGTGATAGTACTCTGCTGTGTTGCTGTTGATCGACTGCTGTTGCTGCTGTTGATAGTACTGCAGTTGCTGCTGTGAAGTTCTGCGCAGCTGTTGAATAGTACTGCTGTTTGCTTCTTCTGTTGATAGTACTGCTGCTGCTGTTGATAGTACTGCTGCTGCTGTTGATAGTACTGCTGTTGCTTCTGTTGATTGTACTGCTGTTGCCGCTGTTGACAGTACTGCTGTTGCTTCTGTTGATAGTACTGCTGCTTGTGTTGATAGTACTGCTGCTGCTGTTGATAGTACTGCTGTTGCGCGCTACTGCTGCTGGCAGCTGCTGCTGCTGCTGCTGTCTGCTGCTGCTGCTGCTGCTGCTGCTGCTGCTGCTGCTGCTAAAACGTCTACGGAATTTTCCCAGAACATTTCACAATGTTCGGGGAGGAAAAAAAAGTAATGATTTCTAATTTCTTTTTCACTTCCTCTCAGAATTTGCTCAGCAGATTTTTGATGCCCTGTGTACAGTTTTTTTTTTTTTTTTAAATCCTCTCAGCCTTCATTTTGTCTTGCCGCACTGCGCCTGATCAAACTACCTTCCATATATTTTTGTCTGTTATGTTAAGATACAGTTTTTAGATAAAAGCAGTAAGGTTATGTTTTCTTGAGAGTATAGAAAGTGTATATTTACCCTCACTGCGTCTGTGGACACAGGTCTATTGCGCCTCCCTCCTGCGTCTAGACAAGGTCTATTTAGACACAGGTCTATTGCGTCTCTCTGGTTGCGTCTAGACAAAGGTCCATTGAGATACAGGTCTATTGCGCCTCCCTGGCTGCGTCTAGACAAGGTCCATTGAGATACAGGTCTATTGCGCCTCCCTGGCTGCGTCTAGACAAGGTCTATTGAGACACAGGTCTATTGCGTCTTCCCTGGCTGCGTCAAGACAAGGCCATTGAGATACAGGTCTATTTCGTCTCCCTGGCAGCGTCTAGGCAGGTCCATTGAGACATAAGGGGGTCACACATTGCGTCTCTCGGTGGCGTCTAGACAAAGTCTATTGAGACATAGGTCTATTGCATCTCCCTGGCTGCGTCCTAGACAGTCCATTGAGACATCAGTCTATTGCGTCTCTCTGGGGTTCTTTTGTAAACCAAGGTCTATTGAGACAAGGTCTATTGCGTCTCCTGGCTGCGTCTAGACAAGTTCATTGAGACATAGGTCTATGCGTCTCCCGGTTGCGTCTAATAAGGTCCACTGAGACACAGGTCTATTGCGCCAAGAAACTCCCGGCTGCGTCTAGACCGTTTCTATTGAGACTTAGGTCCATTGCGCCTCCTGGGCTGCGTCCTAGATAAAGTCTGTGAATCGCTATACTCTTTTGCGTCTTCCCTGCCAGCGTCTACCATAAACGCCTGGCCAGATCGCACGAGCATCCTATCCGGCTGTAAACATCACACATTACCACAGACTGATAAAAATGGTGACGCGGGAATTAGCAAAAAATACGCAACTGAAATGATTATGAGTCTGTAAATATTGAGTAATGGTGAGATGCTGGTTTGCTTAGCATGAGAGAGAGTGAAGAGAGAGAGAGAGAGAGAGAGAGAGAGAGAGAGAGAGGAGAGAGAGAGAGAGAGAGAGGAGAGAGAGAGAGAGAGAGAGAGAGAGAGAGAGAATATACATATGCAAGCAGTCGAGCAAGCCTAGGCTGTGCACATTTAAGGTCAAGGGGTCATGGAAAGGTCAGAGGGAGGGACAGACTGAGGACAGGTTAAGGAGTAAGGATCGACACAAGGACGTCGGAGGTCACTCTCAAAGGTCATATAGAGATCAAACTGAGGTCACGTACGGGGCCACACTCAGGTTATGCAGAGGGTCACAGTGAGGTCACGCAGACTTCGCAGTCAGGTCAATGCAGAGGTCACATTCAGGTTATGCAGAGTCACAGTCAGGTAACCCAGAGGTCACATTCAGGTCACGCAGAGGTCACACTCAGGTCACTCTAGGAGGTCTCACTACTTAGAGGATCGTACAGACAAGGAAGAGAAGTTAATTACCGAACCTAGGAGAAGGCGAAGGTGTAGAAGGTCAGGTAAAGTCGAGACTAGATGTCAAAAGTCAAATGGTATCTAGATCCCTGATATATATAGTACATTATATATAAATATATATATATATATATATATATAAATATATATATATATATATATATATATACATGTATATATATATAATATTATCTATAATTATATATATATATATATATATAAATTATATATATATATATTATATATATATTTTTTTTTTTTTTCAACAAGTGGCCGTCTCCCACCGAGGCAGGGTGCCCAAAAAAGGAAAGAAAAACCCCAAAAAGAAAATACTTTCACACATCATTCACACTTTCAACCACAGCTCGCACATTATCACTGTTTTTGCAAGGTGCTCAGAATACAACGTCTAGAACATACACATATAAAGATACACAACATATCCTCCCAACTGCCATATCCCAAACCCTCCTTTAAAGTGCAGACATTGTAACTTTCCATTTCCCAGACTCAAGTCCGACTATATGAAAATAAACCGGTTTCCCTGTATCCCTTCACTAAATATTACCCTGCTCACACACCAACAAGATCTCAGGTCCCAAGTACCATTCGTCTCCATTCACATCCTATCTAACAA
>NC_069439.1:39513110-39530237 GCF_026875155.1 Cherax quadricarinatus | reverse complement strand
CCCCCAGGTAAAGCGGAACGATTTATTAACCAGACTTCTTGATGTCTGCAGGGCTTCGCACAAGATTTTGTTCATGAATTGGAGCACCCACAATGACAGGAACTTGTGGAAGCAGACTTCCTTCAGGTACTTAAAGCTAAACTTCTCTCCAGAGTGCTGCTTGACACGTCCTTTAAGTCACTTGATTACTATACAAGAGCCAAGTGGAAATATCTTGGTCGATTTCCCATGTTTCGCCTCTCGTCTTCCGGGAACTCTTTCTTAACCTGTTCATAGAGCTGGCAGAGGTCGGAGAGGACAGCTCTATGAAGTCATGATCATCTCTATGTTGCTGTCTCTACATGTACGCTGAAGTGCAGCCCAAGAGTATGAAGCATATGTTATAGTGACATACACTGAAATTCAGAGCATCATGGCTCGTGAGACTTACCTTTTTGTGAAATAGTTTTTGGTTTGAATTTTTTTTAGGTTTAAAAAATAAACCTTGTTACTTTTCTTGGTGCGACCTGCGGTCGTGAGGGGGGAGGTGTTACGAGTATGGCCATACCAATTTTATTTTATAATTGGATATGCCCCCCTTTATTTTATAATATACATGTTAAGGCTAATATTAATGCTAATATTGAATTATATTATGTTTTGTTACGCTTTAATATTATTTCCATGTAGTGGGAAACCACTAGGTTTAAGTGCCAGTTAGCATTTCAGGTACCGACGTCTCCCTCAGTCACGTGACCAACCTGACGTCGGCTTACCACTCAGTGGTACCGTCAGTAGGTTCACTACTCTTACTGAGTAGGTTCACCACTCTTACTGAGTAGGTTCACCACTCTGAGTAGGTTCACCACTCTGAGTAGGTTCACCACTCTGAGTAGGTTCACCACTCTGAGTAGGTTCACCACTCTGAGTAGGTTCACCACTCTGAGTAGGTTCACCACTCTGAGTAGGTTCACCACTCAGAGTAGGTTCACCACTCAGAGTAGGTTCACCACTCAGAGTAGGTTCACCACTCTTACTGAGTAGGTTCACCACTCTTACTGAGTAGGTTCACCACTCTTACTGAGTAGGTTCACCACTCTTACTGAGTAGGTTCACCCACTCTTACTGAGTGTTCACCACTCTTACTGTAGTTCACCACTCTTACTGAGTAGGTTCACCACTCTTACTGAGTAGGTTCACCACTCTTACTGAGTAGGTTCACCACCTTACTGAGTAGGTTCACCACTCTTACTGAGTAGGTTCACCACTCTTACTGAGTAGGTTCACCACTCTTACTGAGTAGGTTCACCACTCTTACTGAGTAGGTTCACCACTCTTACTGAGTAGGTTCACCACTCTTACTGAGTAGGTTCACCACTCTTACTGAGTAGGTTCACCACTCTTTACTGAGTAGGTTCACCACTCTTACTGAGTAGGTTCACCACTCTTACTGAGTAGGTTCACCACTCTTACTGAGTAGGTTCACCACTCTTACTGAGTAGGTTCACCACTCTTACTGAGTAGGTTCACCACTCTTACTGAGTAGGTTCTCACCACTCTTACTGAGTAGGTTCACCACTCTTACTGAGTAGGTTCACCACTCTTACTGAGTAGGTTCACCACTCTTACTGAGTAGGTTCACCACTCTTACTGAGTAGTTCACCCCTCTTACTGAGTAGGTTCACCACTCTTACTGAGTAGGTTCACCACTCCCTTTCTGAGTAGGTTCACCACTCTTACTGAGTAGGTTTACCACTCTTACTGAGTAGGTTCACCACTCTTACTGAGTAGGTTCACCACTCTTCTGATAGTTCACCACTCTTACTGAGTAGGTTCACACCTTTACTGAGTAGGTTCACCACTCTTACTGAGTAGGTTCACCACTCTTACTGAGTAGGTTCACCACTCTTACTGAGTAGGTTCACCACCTTACTGAGTAGGTCACCACTCTTACTGAGTAGGTTCACCATCTTACGATAGTTCACCACTCTACTAGAGTTCACCACTCTATGAGTGGCACCACTCTTAGAGTAGGTTCACCACTCTTACTGAGTGGTTCACCACTCTTACTGAGTAGGTTCACCACTTTACTGAGTAGGTTCACCACTCTTACTGAGTAGGTTCACCACTCTTACTGAGTAGGTTCACCACTCTACTGAGTAGGTTCACCATCTTACTGAGTAGGTTCACCACTCTTACTGAGTAGGTTCACCACTCTTACTGAGTAGGTTCACCCTCTTAACTGGTAGTCACACTCTTACTGAGTGTTCCACTCTTACTGAGTGGTTCACCCTCTTACTGAGTAGTTCACCACTCTTACTGATAGGTTCACCACTTACTGAGTAGGTTCACCACTTCTAGTAGGTTCCCACTCTTACTGATAGGTTCACCACTCTTATGAGTAGGTCACCACTCTTACTGAGTAGGTTCACCACTCTTACTGGTAGGTTCACCACTCTTACTGAGTAGGTTCACCACTCTTACTGAGTAGGTTCACCACTCTTACTGAGTAGTTCACCACTCCTTTCTGAGTATGTTCACCACTCTTACTGAGTAGTTTTACCACTCTTACTGGAGGTTCACCACCTTACTGAGTAGGTTCACCACACTATAGGTAGGTTCACCACCTTACTGAGTAGGTTCACCACTCTTACTGAGTAGGTTCACCACTCTTACTGAGTAGGTTCACCACTCTTACTGAGTAGGTTCACCACTCTACTGATAGGTTCACCACTCTTACTGAGTAGGTTCAACCACTCTTACTGAGTAGGTTTCACCACCTCTTACTGAGTAGGTTCACCACTCTTACTGAGTAGGTTCACCACTCTTACTGAGTAGTTCACCACTCTTACTGAGTAGGTTCACCATCTCTTACTGAGTAGGTTCACCACTCTTACTGAGTAGTTACACCACTCCTTACTGAGTAGGTTCACCACTCTTACTGAGTAGGTTCACCACTCTTACGATATCAACTTACTGAGTAGGTTCACCACTCTTACTGAGTAGTTCACCACTCTTACAGAGTAGGTTCACCACTCTTTACTGAGTAGGTTCACCACCTTACTGAGTAGGTTTCACCACTCTTACTGAGTAGGTTCACCACTCTTACTGAGTAGTTTCACCACTCTTACGAGTAGGTTCACCACTCTTACTGAGTAGGTTCACCACTCTTTACTTTAGTAGGTTCACCACTCTTACTGAGTAGGTTCACCACTCTTACTGAGTAGGTTCACCACTCTTACTGAGTAGGTTCACCACTCTTACTGAGTAGGTTCACCACTCTTACTGAGTAGGTTCACCACTCTTACTGAGTAGGTTCACCACTCTTACTGGTAGGTTCACCACTCTTACTGAGTAGGTTCACACCACTCTTACTGAGTAGGTTCACCACTCTTACTGAGTAGGTTCACCACTCTTACTGAGTAGGTTCACCACTCTTACTGAGTAGGTTCACTACCCTTACTGAGTAGGTTCACTGCCCTTACTGAGTAGGTTCACTACCCTTACTGAGTAGGTTCACTACTCTTACTGAGTAGGTTCACTACTCTTACTGAGTAGGTTCACTACTCTTACTGAGTAGGTTCACTACTCTTACTGAGTAGGTTCACTACTCAGAGTAGCTTTACAGCACTCGCTGAGAGCAGGTCCTTCACACTCACTCTGACTAGCACTCTCACTTCTAGTCTGGGCTTGCATAGCCAAGGGAGCATACCTCACTCATTGACCTCTCATAAGAGACATGTCAAGTTTTCTGTGGTCGTTTTTCTTTCATGACTGACTTCCTTTCTTAAGCTTGTCACTTTCAAGTTATTTATGCTCGGGTGAATTAATCTTCCATGTGACTGAATAAGCCTTGTCGGCCTTGATGTTAATTTGTGGTCTAAGCTATTCTTAGTCATGTTGGATGAAAATGAGACTAAGTCCGTCACTTACGAGTTCTTGTATACTCTGAATTGATAGTTCAGATAAGTCTTGATAACCATTATAAGTTACTTTGTGGCTAGGTCTTAATAACCCTTATAGGTGCATATTAGTGGTGATTTTAGTACAAAGCTCAACCTCAAGACCCCTCAAGGAAGGTTCCTTGATGTTGGTGAGGGGCTCTTGATTTAGGAAATTGGATCTGTGCTCCAGTTCCCCGAATTTAGCCTGAATGCCTTCCACATCCCCCCCCCCCCCACCAGTCTGTATAATCCTCCGGGTTTAGCGCTTCCCCTTGATTATAATAATAATAATCAACCTCATATCAATGTACTAGTATGTACCAAGAGAAATGTAAGAGTTAAACTCCTTATTTTATGTTAATCATAACATATCATACATTAAGCTAAAACTCTTCTAGTAAAGATTTTAAGTTTTAGTTATTTGTTTTGTAATCCTGAATTCTTATTAAAAGTTATTGTTACAAAACCGTAAACAGGCCCTATGTTCAACAAGAATGCTACCTTAACACTCTACCATACCATTGGAGAAGGTTAAGAAGACGAGTTTTGTAACAATGAGTTACACTTAAAATATCGGACGAATAGGTTCACGATAAAACAAATAGTTGAGGGGTTGGAAGATATCTTTTCCTCATTTGAGTATAGGTGTGAGAGAAGAGTCACCCCCATCACCACAAATACCCAGACAGTTACTCAAAGATCTCGAGAGATCAGTCTAAAGCTCGTACGACTAACGTTGGAGTGCACTATGGTAAAGAGTTGTCTAAGGTAAGAACCTCTAAGCAGAGCCTTAGAGGCACTCATGCCAGAATATGCATGTTCTGCGAAAGCGAACACGCTAGCACAAGTTGCCCGGAGTATACAACACTGAACAGTAGGCAACAGAGACTAAGGGAGTTGAGACTGCTTCAAGTGTTGTGGGGAACACTTTGCGAGAGACTGTGGCACCCAGCTCAGTGAGTGTCGAGTCTGTTGCAAAGGTAAGCACCATACTGCACTATGTCCCAATAATTTAAGGGAACCCTAGGCTAGTAGGGATATCTCTCAGGTAGAGACCCCTCAAGGAAGGTTCCTTGATGTTGGTGAGGGGCTCTTGATTTAGGGAATTGGATCTGTGCTCCAGTTCCCCGAATTAAGCCTGAATGCCTTCCACATATCCCCCCCCCAGGCGCTGTATAATCCTCCGGGTTTAACGCTTCCCCCTTGATTATAATAATAATCTCAGGTAGAGATAGAAAGTGAGTCCGAGCCTGAAATGGTAGCCAGCGTGATTAGTGGGAGTGAAGTCTCTAATCCGAGTGAGAATCACGGAGGTGCTGCCCTACCTACAGTCATGGCAAAGGTTGTGAGTGGGCACAGGTCGAAACAACCCGATTATTCTTTGACCCAGGAGCACAAGTATCCTTGATAACAAAGAAGTTGGTGGCTAAATTAAAGTTGAAGGCCACAAAAAAAAAGTTAGAATGATGTTGGGAGGGGCTATAAGTCAGGTCCCACCCAAATCTTATGATGTGGTGGATGTCACAGTCAAATTTTGGTGGACATTCCAGAGACATTACAGCCTTGGTGGTAGAGACATTACCCACAGCAATTAAAGCGAGAGGTCTTGCTGCAGAGCTAAGCGATTGAAAGTCCTTGACGTGAAGCTGGCAGACCAGGGAATTACCACTGACAGTCAGAAATGTAGGTGTCCTGGTGGGAGCCAATCATACAGATGACTTCCTGTCTACACGACGGACGTTTAAGAAAGGAATTGGTTTATACAGATCCCCAGTAGGATACATCATAGGTGGCAGGATTCCACCTGAATTCCCTGCCACGCCAGATAGAGGAGAAGCTGTCCCCATGATAGCTGGGGGGAGTAGTGATAATGAATACCAGTATACACGATGAACCGCCAGGGAAGCTGAACCAAGTAGGGAGTGACGAACACTCGGCCACCTTGGGAAAACACTTGTACAGGGTACGTAAAGAGGGAGATAGATTGCCATTAAATCCAGGGAACCTCGTATCAGTGGGACAAAAGGCTACCAGGGCATGTGGGCCACTGGGTGGGAAAGTACGGAGCCACTCAGTCAAGGCTAGACATACAAAAGACATTAAAGTTAAAGGAAAGGGTGCTAAGACCACCGGAACCAACAAGTTTACACCCCCAGAGGTCCACGCAGGGGAAAATGGATGGTTGAAGTTAGACCGGAGTCTGCTCGATGAGAGTGGCCGGACGGCACTCATGTCCAGGGTCCGCCATGGGGGCTCGCGGAAGGTGAACTTGATTTAGACTTAGCGCCTACCTTCGCCGGCAGGAGGATGTGGAAATTTATTTGGTCCCTAAAGTTCCACAGGACAGACACGGCGAACCAAGGGATCCCAACAAGTCCGTAATGGAACAGCTGAGCTGGGTGGCCCTTAAACCCACCCAAACAAAAAGCGTTCTCCCTGAGTTGGCATGGTTGGTAAGCTTATTTAATTTATAGATTTACCCTTCAGGGAAGGAGTAGGTAGTTTTACTGGTAGTACACTAATATTAGGATCCATTGAGGCAACTGTAGATAATAATAATGTAGACCTAAGACCTTAACATAGGTAAGTAATAGGCCGATAATGTAGGCAAACACTAGGATAAGTTAGCTAGGAAGAACTGGCAGCCCTAGTTTGAACGAAGAGACGAGGGTCTGGCAGAGAGACCAGCTCGTTCTTCTTAAGACAGACTCCAACTGGACAAGATGTGCCATGATCAGCAGACGGCGCCCCCCCACGTGTCTTCACATTCGAGACCTGGGGAAATCTTGTAGAGGCACCTCGATGTACTGTAGATGACCTCCGTCAGGCCCATACAGTAAGACAAGACCTCCACTTTATCTCGTAGATTTCTGGCCAGTGTCTGGGGAGAATTGAGAGTTGATCTGTAGGTCCTTTGAGCAGCAGGCAGTGCATGCCCAGTAAGTACCAGCATCTCTTGTCAGTCTGGAAGCTAGTGTCCGTGTCTGCATAGTTATGCTAGGGGATACACACCCTCTTGGATATAGGAATTTCTGAGTGCAGGCAGGTCACTAATAACGATTGAATATTGCAGGAATTAAGGCTCCCAGTTGCACGTGTGTTTCTGAGGGGAAGTCCAGAAGGGGATAAGGCTAAGCTTAGGGAAGTTGAAGATCAGGATATATGCTGCAACACCAAGTAAGTTAGTCCTTTATACGTGCATGCAGGCGAGTTTTTTGCAACATCAATCATTTGTGAAAATCTGTCCTATAAGCCACTTGTGAGGCTGAGGTACCCACCTCAGAGCTCGGTGTCAACAGAGTTTGCCAGGGTAGGCGACTCACTTGGAGGCAGTCCACACAAATTTTCACAATAGACGTGTGAAGCGAGAGCGTTGCCTACCAGGCCACGGGCCGGAGAAATAAGTCCTGCCTCTCAGTGCCAGAAGAATTAATTACCCAAATTTTGGGTGGTAATATTTAAAGGAACATTGAATTCCTTCCGGAAGAAGAAACAGGAACCATCGTATGAATCAAATCAGGTAGATCCCTCCCCCTCCACCGCCAACATCTGACAGATAAAACTTACCCACCGTTCTCTACAGGTTCATCTTCCTCCTCTTCCAGTGGCTCCTCTGTTAATCGAACCTCAGCAAAATGAAAGAGACGATCCAGAAACTCCACATATTTTCTCCTGATCTTGAGTCGTCGCCCCACAGTGGCCACCAGCAGGAAGTAGATGAACACAAACAATTGTCCCCAGATGACGAGTGGCCGCAGCACCTCCCACACCCTCTGGGAGTTTATGTATTCCAGTCCTATGAGAGATTCCCAAATATATCGACGAATTTTTCCAAACCATGGTCACCTGGAAGGAAAATATATAATTATAAAAATGTTTTTGTTGTTAGCTTGATAATTTTATTATGCATCCCATACCCTGGTAAAGGGTTCGTGGTCCAAGGATTTGAAGCTATTCTCTTGCCTATGATCGAATCCTATTGTCTCCCAATCTCCAAGCTCTGTATGATCCGCGTGCGTTTAACGCTCTGTAGTAGGTGTCAAATATTTCTCATAACATTATTGACGAGGCTATGTAGCTGGTTGTCAAGTATCTCTCATAAGATTAAATAATATTTTGTTCGGACTTTTAACCCCAGAGGGTTAGCCACCCAGGATAACAGGAAAGGCAGCGAGTCATTGAGAGACTGTCTCTTACTTCCACGGGGGTCCTCAATCTTGTCCCCCAGGATGCGACCCACACCAGTCGACTAACACCCAGATACCCTGCCAACCTCAACAGAACACATGACCATAACACAAGGCACAGATCACTCTTTGATGTTCCTCGTGTCCATCTCACGCTATGCAAAAACTCAATGCACATAAAAGGCCCTAAAATCTGGAATTCATTACCTGTAAATAATAAAAGAAACACTACCTGTTTATAAATTCAAGTCTCTTCTCAAAAGATCACTTACTCACTCAAAACCAAATAAATACTGAATAACTGAACCTTATAAATTGTATATCCTATATGTTACTCAATTATATCACACAAATGTTAAACCTAGGACCCAATCTAACTTCATTATTTTTTTAAATACACTACCTAACAGAATACTCCATTCGACTGAATGTACAGCAATGCAAGCAACCATATGACCTGTCTTTGTAATACTCATTTGTGCTTTATAGTTATCTGTTTACAATAATGTTTTATCACTGAAATTTTATCATTGCTTAGTTAATCTTAAGTTAATTTTAAGCCAGCCCGTAATGCTATGCATATAAAGTGGCTTTGACATGCTGCTCTTACCTGTATTTTTTTTGTACCTCTATGTATGCTAAAATTACTAAATAAATAAATAAATAAATACACGCCCAGTGTTTCCACCATTTCCAGATAAACGAACTATGGACACTTAGCGTGTGAAGCTAAAGCGTTGCCTTCCAGGCCACGGGCCACCATAATAATATGTGGCCATTTAGCAGGTTGTCTAGTATCTCTCAAAGTTATATGGACATTTAGCAGGTTGTCAAATCTCTCTCATAACATGAGTAATGAGGTACTAGAGCAGGTTTACAGTTTTGTTTGTATTGGACGCCGTTATCTTGTCACTCCACCTCATGGACCGGTCATCAGATAAGGCCTGACCGATTAAGATAAATATCCGTCCATGTTTTGAGGTATAGATCCTAGAGTTAATGCTATTATGGTAAAATATTAAACTAATAGGGGTCAGACAGCAAGGGAAATGAGTGGAAATCAGGATTGATTGAGGGCAAGTTAGAATAACTCCACTTCCTTGGATTTATAGTCCTCTAGCTGTATCAAGGCATCAGTCTCTTTGAAGTAGTGGTTACCCTGACTTTTGGTTGTCAACCTGCTTCTCATTAATCATATTTCTTTTCGTAGAACCATTAAAGACACCCACGCCCACACACAAATAAATTGAGGAGTGGCATGAAAGAATCAAAGAAACGTCCCCAGACATCATAGCAGTCACAGAAACGAAACTCTCTCGGACGATAACAGACGCAATCTTCCCACCCAGATATCAGATCCTGAGGAAAGATAGAAGAAGGGAGGAGGAGTTGCACCGATGGGGATTTGAGGAAAGGGAAGGAATGGGCGAAATTGGAGAAAGGAGAATAAGGTAGTCTTTCCCAAAGTGATGTATAACCTGCCACAGAACTGCAGGGGGCCAAAAGAGGATTATGAAGAGAGCATCAGCAGATGGACACACCATACCTATAGAAATACCTGGAGAGGGTTTCGGGGGTCAACGCCCCCGTGGCCCGGGTCTGTGCCCAGGCATCATGGTGGATCAGGACCTGATCAACCAGACTGTTACTGTTAGCCACACACAATCCGACATATGAACCAGAGCCCGGCTGGTTAGGTACTGATTTTAGGCGCCTGTCCAGTGTCTTCATGAAGACAGCCAGGGTCTATTGGTAATCCCACTTATGTATGCTGGAGGCAGTTGAACAGTCTTGGGCCCCTGACACTTATTGTGTTCTCTTAAACGTGCTAGTGGCGCCCCTGCTCTTTATTGGGAGGATGTTGCATCGTCTGCCGAGTCTTTTGCTTTTAAAGGGAGTGATTTTTTGTGTGCAAGTTGGTACTAATCCCTCTAGAATTTCCAAGTGTATGTAATCATGTATCTCTCTCGCCTGCATTCTAGGGAGTACAAGTTGAGAAACTTCAAGCATTCCCAGTAATTGAGATGTTTTATCGCAGTTGTGTGTGCCGTGAAGGTTCTCTATACATTTTCTAGGTCAGCAATTTCACCTGCCTTGAAAGGTGCTGTTAGTTGCAGCAATATTTCAGCCTAGTTAAAACAAGAGACGAAGTGTCATCATGGGCTTGGCATCCCTAGTTTTGAAGGTTCTCATTATCCATCCTGTCATTTTTCTAGCAAAATTTATTGATACAATGTTATGGTCTTTGAAGGCGAGATCCTCTGGCGTGATCACTCCCAGCCCTTTTACATTAGTTTTTTCGATCTATTGTGTGGCTGGAATTTGTTTTATACTCCGATGTAGTTTTAATTTCCTCACGTTTTCCATATCGGAGTAATATGAAATTTTTTCATCATCGAACTTCATATTTTCTTTGGCCCATTTAAAGATTTGGTTGATGTCCACCTGGAGTCTTGCGGTATCTTCAATGGAGGACACTGCCATTGCAAATTCGGGTGTCATCTGCAAAGGAAGACACGGTGCTGTGGCTGACATCCCTATGTCAGATATGAGATGAGGAACAGGATGGGAACGAGAACTGTGCCTTGTGGAACAGAGCTTTTCACTCTAGCCGCCTCAGACTTTAGTCTGTTTACTACAACTCTGTTCTATTTTTTTGGGAAATTATAGATCCATCTACCAACCTCTAGCCGCCTCAGACTTAGTCTGTTTACTACAACTCTTTTTCTATTTGTTGGGAAATTATAGATCCATCTACCAACTTTTCCTGTTATTCCTTTACCCACGCATTTTGTGCGCTATTAAACCATGGTCACACTTGTCAAAGGCTTTTGCAAAGTCTGTGTATATTACATCTGCATTTTGCTTGTCTTCTAGAGCATCCAGAACCTTGTCACAGTGGTCCAGTAGCTGGGACAGACAGGAGCGACCTGCTCTAAACCCATTCTGTCCTGGGTTGTGTAACTGATGGTATCTAGATGGGTGGCGATCTTGCTTCTTAGAACCCTTTCAAAGATTTCTGTGATATGGGATGTTAGCACTATCAGTCTGTAGTTCTTTGCTATTGCTTCCTGCCCCCTTTGTGGAGTGGTGCTGTCTGTTGTTTTTAGCAGCTGTGGAGCGACCCCTGTATCCATGCTCCCTCTACATTGGATGTTAAAAGCACATGATAGGGGCATCTTGCGTTCTTGATGAACACGGAGTTTTACGAGTCTGGGCCCGGTGCAGAGTGCATGAGCATGTCATTTATCGCCTTTTCGAAGTCATTTGGCGTCAGGATAATATCAGATAGGTTTGTGTGTCCAAAATTCTGTCTCCTCTAAAAAAATCATTCAGTCTTCGACTCTCAGTCTGGTTAGCGACTCGCTAGAAACCGAGTCATATTGGGACTTGAGTAGCTCACTCATTTCCTTGCTGTCATCTGTGTAGGACCCATCTTGTTTAAAAAAGGGGCTTTTAATTCTTCCCACGTTTCTTGACTCTTGTAAGATTCCTTAGCTTTAGTTCGATGTTTGTTATTTCTCTGACCAGTGTCTGCCTACGTATGGCAGATATATTGGCCTCTTTTAGCCGCTCTGTTATTCTTTGTCTTTGCCTGTATAGGAGCGCCTTTCTCTTGTTTACATCTTCTCCTCCTTTTCCTTAAAGAATATGCCTTGAGCATACCTTGAGTGCCACAGAGGTAATTTGTTTTAGACATATGATTGAATCCGTGCTGCTTAGGCTATCACTAGCTGAGGTGGCCAGAACAGCTCACATGAGTAGAGCAAATTTATTGGTTATGGGCGATTGCAACCACAAGGAGAGTGATTGGGAAAAAAAATGGAACTACATGAGGGTCCGAAACATGGAGCCAAGATGATGGCTGTGATACTGGAAAACCTCGTGTATCAACATGTTAGGGACACTACCAAGAAAAGGGGAGGATGAACCAGCAAGACTGGACCTCGTGTTCACCCTGAGTAGCTCGGACATTGAGGACACCACATATGAAAGGCCTCTTGGAGCTAGTGATCACGTGGTTCTGAGCTTTGAATACATAGTCACAAGAGGAGAGGGGAACAGGAGTAGAAAAGGAAAAGCCAAACTATAAAAGGGAGGATTGCACAGGTATAATGACCTTCCTGCAAGAGGGTTTAGTGGGAAAGAGAACTGGTAGGAAAGTCAGTAAATGAAATGGACTACGTAACAAAATGCAAGGAGACATAGGAAAGATTTGTTTCCAAGGGCAACAGAAATAATGGGAAGATCAGAACGAGTCCTTTGTTTACCCGAAGGTGTAGGAGGCAAAAACTAAGTACACTAGAGAATGGAAAAAAGTACAGAATGCAAAGGACCCAGGAAAATAAAGAGATTAGTCGAAGAGCCAGAAACGAGTATGCACAGAGGAGGAAGGCCCAGCGACAGTAACGAAAACAACATAGCATCAAAAGTCAATTCTGACCCGAAGCTGTTGTATAGCCCCATCAGGAGGAAGACAATAGTCAAGGACAAGGTGATCAGGCTGAGGAAAGAAGGTGGGGAGCTCACAAAAAAGACCAAAAAGTATGCGGAGCTCAACACGAGATTTCAGGAAGTATTTACAGTGGAGACAGAAGGACACTGGGAAGACAAAACAAAGGGGTACACCAACAAGGGATAATCAACAAGTGTTGGATGAAATACACACAACCGAGGTGAAGAATTTGCTACATAACCTTGATACCTCAAAGACAGTGGGACCAGACATCTCCCTGTGGGTCCTTAGAAAGGGAGCAGAGATGCTGTGTTGCCACTAACCACAATTTTTCAACACATCCATTGAAACTGGGCAACTACCTGAGGTATGGAAACGCAAATGTAGTCCCCATTTTTAAAAAAGAGACAGAAACGAGGCACTAAACTATAGACCAGTGTCACTGAGCAACTGGAACTGAACAAGATTATAAAAGACAACCAACACGGATTCATGGAAGGCAAATCCTGTGTCACAAACCTACTGGAGTTTTGTGACAAGGTAACAGAAGTAAAATTCGAGAGGGGTGGGTAGATTGTATTTTCTTAGACTGCAAGAAAGCCTTTGACAGTTTTCTCACAAGAGATTAATGCAAAAACTAGAGGATCATTCACATATAACAGGAAGGGCACTGCAATGGCTCAGAGAGTACCTGACGGGAGGGAACAAAGAGTTATGGTACGTGATGAGGTATCATAGTGGGCGCCTGTGACAAGCAGGGTCCCAAAGGGGTCAGTCATAGGACCAGTGCTATTTTTGGATATGAATGACATGGATGGAAGGGATAGACTCAGAAGTGTCCCTGTTTGCAAATGATGTGAAGTTAATGAGGAAAATTAAATCAATGATGAGGATCAGACAAGATTACAAAGAAACCTGAACAGGCTGGATGCGTGTCCAGCAACTGACTTCTCGAATTTAACCCCGTCAAATGCAAAGTCATGAGAATGGGGAAGGACAAAGAAGACCGCAGACAGAGTATAGGCTAGGTGGCCAAAGACTGCAAACCTCAATCAAGGAGAAAGATCTTGGGCGAGTATAATACCGAGCACATCTGAAGTGCACATCAACCAGATAACTGCTGCAGCATATGGGCACCTGGCAATCCTTCCTGAGAATAGCATTCCGATACCTCAGTAAGGAATCGTTTAAGACTGTGTACACCGCGTACGTCAGGCCCATACTAATCTATGCAGCACCAGTTTGGAACCCACACGTGGTCAAGCAGTTCAAGAAACTAGAGAAAGTACAAAGATTTTCAACAGGACTATTCCCGGAGCTAAGGGAAAGGTCCTACGAAGAAAGGTTGAGGGAAATCGGCCTGACGACACTGGAGGACAGGAGGGTTAGGGGAGACATGATAACGACATACATAATACAGCGAGGAATTGATAAGGTGAACAGTGACTGGATGTTCCAGAGATGGGACACAGAAACAAGGGGTCATGATTGGAAGTTGAAGACTCAGATGAGTCAGATGTTAGGAAGTATTTCTTCAGTCATAAAGTTGTCAGGAAGTGGAATATTCTGGCAAGTGACGTAGTGGAGGCAGGAACCATACACAGCTTTAAGACGAAGTATGTTACAGCTCATGAAGCAGGAAGAAAGAGGACCTAGTAACAATCAGTGAAGAGGCGGGGCCAGGAGCTATGTATCGACTCCTGCAACCACAAATAGGTCAGTACAAATAGGTAAGTAAACCCACACAAACACACTGAAAGTTTGCAAGGAAAAACCATTTGGAACAGTGTTAAAAAAACATTACTATAAATATTTGTTTACCACCAGATGTCATTCTACTTTAAATTAGCAAATAGAATGATCTCCGTTGTCTCATTCTACTTCACTTACTATAAAGACCCTCGGAAAACTGTCTATACAGCAGTTAATCAACAATTTGAAATTCCTTCTATGAAAACAAACGAGGCACCAGAAACATTACTGTATATTTTTGTAACCACAACGAGATAATCACAAACAATTACAATGAAAATTTTATTTAAATTTGGAGAGTGGCGAGTTAAATGTCACTAATGAGTCCCGAAGGATCATTGTCTCCCTATAATGTTTTAATTTATATAAATGACTTTCAAGAAATAACTATACGATTATTTTTACTGACGATGCTACTATAGGAAATAAAGGCGACTGTAAAGAACTTAAGATATAGGCAGGTAAGATTCGTCAGGAAGCAAGGCAAGTGTTTCCTGACGCGGGTCTTAAGTCATATGATCCGCCACTGGAGTCTTTGATCATCTGACTGAGACCTTCCGCTGGCTTACGTGCCCACCCCCTCTATCAAAATAGGGTTAAACATATTTTAAGTTATAACTTAAGCCAATAAAGGAACATGGGTAACGGAATTTAAAGTAGATAAAATTCACGAATTACAACGAAATACTGAAAGATACCATCTGTGATAGAGAAATAACTGTTTATAACTAATAATATGTTATGACTTAAGAGAATATAAAGTCAAAAGGGACCTAAGGCAGTGTAAAAAATCAGAAAACAATAAGAATATCAGTAATCTGGAAGAAAGAGTCCCTAAAATACTCACCAGTAATATAAAGAAGCACAGCAAATAAGGGCCTCATAAACAACGCAGATACATCAAGCAGTCCGTCTTCTCCCTTCGACTCCTGGCGAGTAACTACGTGGCTCTCAGTGTCTCCCTGATAACACCTCCACACATAATCGAACCCCAAGTGTTTACAAAGTTAAGTGTGAACCAGATGACTGAAGCTTACATTCAGTGTTTCATTTAGAGAACAGTTTATCTCATCTAGGTTGACAACATGTTATGTGACCAGTAGGTTGATCAACCTGGTAGAATTCGCTCAGAAACAAAGGATGGTTGATTAATATGTTTATTATGCAGTAAATAACCATCTTGTGGGGGTTTGATCTCCGGGTGGGTCGAGATGTATGAGCGAGTCTCATTACACCTGCTAACTATGCTCACCTATGCGCCCACTGTGTGGGCGAAACGTTGTCAATAAAAGATCACATTATACTGCTTATATATTTATTTTTGCATTGTGTCGGCATTTTATACCATTTACTTCCTATAGGTACTTGTCTGTTAGTCGACTGTTCTGGGCAGCATCAACTTAGTTAACAATGTAATATTAAGTGAAGGTACCATCACATAGTTTAACATTCAGCGCTACACAGTCATTAACTGGTTGTAACGAACACCTCAATGTCCCAGTCAAAAACTCGTCGGATAATCTAATAGTGTAATTTAAATATGATTAAATAGAGAGCAGGTAGGTCTGTCACAAAACAAAATATATTACTCACAATATCACAGCGAAAATGAACTGTTAAATTGATTGTCAGATAATTTACACTGATAATAAATATGGAGAGACATATTTACGGTGTTGAAAATATAATATGTCCAGTTATCTAAAACAAAATTTGTACATCTCCAGCGCTACGATAGCCACACACACACACACACACACACACACACACACACACACACACACACACACACACACACACACACACACACACACACACACACACACACAGATGATGTGAAGTTAATGAGAAGAATTAAATCAGATGAGGATCAGGGAGGACTAGAAAGAGACCTGGACAGACTGAATGCGTGGTCCAGCAATGGCTACTCGAATTTAACCCTGCCAAATGCAAAGTTTTTTTTTTATATTTTTAATGAAGGACACAGTATACAATCTACATGTTGTTATACATAAAACTTAACAAAAACGGCTCAACTCTGAGAAAAAATAAATCCTAACTAGGAATGAAACAGAAAACCTACACATGAGCATTCCTTAACAAAAAAAAGCTACAAAAGAAAACCTGTTACACTTATTAATATTTTGTATGAAAACTTTATATACAAAACATTAATTATACACCAAATCATTTCTCATACAATTATTTTGTAGAGTAACATATTACGTACACAGATTCTCGAAAACTTAAACCCCCTGACAATGTTTTCGAGGAGACTAAATCATACTCCCCACACCCCATATAACCCAAATACACATCATATGGAACTTTGCATACTCTAGAATAAATGATAAATTATAAGAAAAAATTTTCTAAGATGTGTGCCTCCTCCCATCACCCACCAGGTACACAGTATGACCAGGTGAAATATACCCTTAATCCGTGTGCAATTCGCCGCTTGACCTGCGCAGTGCGCGGACGTGTGACTACTGCCCTCTGCTGGCCATTGGAGACGACATATTTTCACAACATGGCGCAGTCCGTGAGAAGGCGTTTGCACACAGTGTGCATTGAATTATTGCGTGGTGCAATAACGCCTCAGTCTGCACAAGTGCTTTTACCGCAAATTATCCGTGACACTATGGTGTTGCGGATCAAGAACTGTATGGTGTGGCACTAAATGGTGCCTATCGTATTTTCGTCAAGCTGAGTTCAGCTGGAGTGTATGAACGGCTGGGTTTACAAGTACCAGGACAGGGGCGTGGATTTAATTCGCGATACGTGTTCGCCTAATCGACGTGTCGAAGCA
>NC_069439.1:39487687-39512610 GCF_026875155.1 Cherax quadricarinatus | reverse complement strand
TTTTTGATTTTTTAAAATTTTGCAGTACGAGGGCATCCTGGGGATGATCCTCATTGCTTCGTTCTGCAGTTTTTCCAGCCCTCCAACTTCAGTCAGACACAAGAGCAAGTAGTGGCGCAGCAAATCAACCAATGATCTAATATAAGCAAGATACATCATTTTCACAATTTTAACATTAGCACCATACCTGGGTGAGCCCTGCCACAACTCTAAGTGCTCTTAGTCGTTCTTTGTATTGGCGACAAAGTCTTGTTACAACAGGTCCAAGTAGTGGAACCTCAAAGCCTAGATACCTGTATCTGCTTACATATTCTAGAAAGACCCATCATGCAATTGGATCTGACGAACTGTGCCTCTCTGTCGAGGAGGACGCCTATTGAGTATCTTTGTTTTATCAGTAGAGATTATCAACCCCAGGTCCTGACACGAGGCTAGTACATGATTAAGAATGTTTTGGGTGTTGGAGAATCCGGTGGTGTGAATCATTATATCATCTGCAAAACTAATCACATAATTATGGGGCTGACTAGGCATAGCATTAAGTAATGCATTAATTAAATATGAACAGTTGGGGACTGAGCACACCTCCCTGTGGGGTTCCTAATTCAAAGTCTTTAGTTCCAGGGACATAGAAGTGTAACTAAAGACTTTGAATTAGGAACCCCACAGGGAGGTGTGCTCAGTCCCACACTGTTCAATATTCTAATTAATGCATTACTTAATGCTATGCCTAGTCAGCCCCATAATTATGTGATTAGTTTTGCTGCTGATATAATGATTCACACCACCGGATTCTCCAACACCCAAAACATTCTGAATCATGTACTAGCCTCGTGTCAGGACCTGGGGTTGATAATCTCTACTGATAAAACAAAAGATACTTGACGTGTATTGGACGCTTGGCATGATTTGTTTGCTTTTGAAATTTGGGAAAAATAAAAAATTTCTGCTACTTTGAGCTCAATTTCAAGGTACTTTTCATTGTAAAACCAGTCAAAATCATCTCAATTTCTGTGATATGTCTTCCATTCTATAAAATGAGACCAAGAAAACTAGAATACAACAATAAATACCATACGAAAATACAGTGCAAAGTCACTGTTTTATTCCAAAAAAAACGGTCAGTTTTTTTTTCTCATGCACCTTGTGCTGCAGGATTTTTTTTAGACTGTGCACACTGACCACATAGACCCATTCTTTCATATGAAGGTCTACCAGCTTTCTCCCACTAGATTTGAGGGCGCTAGAATTTAGGCATACTAGTACGTCAAAAACCCTGGGTCGTAAGCCGTACTAGTACGGCCGAAACTCTCAAAGGGTTAAAGTGACTTTGCAGCGTATTTTCGTATGCTATTTATGGTTGTATTCCAGTTTTCCTGGTCTCATTTTATAGAATGGAAGACATATTACAGAAATTGAGATGGTTTCACAATGAAAAGTACCTTGAAATTGAGCTCAAAGTAACAGAAATGTTCGATTTTTGCCGAAGTTCAAAAGTAAATAAATCATGCCAAGCATCCAATACACGTCAATTGGTGAGTCTAATATTCTTTCACAAGTGCGCTGATATTATTTATACCATTTCTATACTAATGCAGTAGTCTGCATATCAGTAAATCTTCTATTTTTTGTGAGAATAAAAATTCAAAGTGGAAAGCAAAAGAAATATAACAGAGGCCTGGAGACATGACTAATAAACAGAGGAATTGTTATTTTAGTGCCAGGAATGTCTGTCTTGTTTATTCTGGACCCTATTTGGAAATTGGCATCTTTTGAATTTTGTGTGAAATTGGCAGAATTGCCAAATTCGGACTTCTTTATTGGATAGTTGAAATTGGTAAATGGGTGGTTTTCTTGTACTCATTCAATAAAAAATGAGTTCTAGCAAAATGGTTGTGATTTTTGTCGACTGGTACATTGGAATTGGCCAAAAATAGGGCTCAAAGTGGGCGAAATCGCCAATGCGTAAACATTGTCGAAACGCTAACTTCGCAAGAGCATAATTCCGTAAGTTTTCCATCAAATTTCATACTTGGTGTCATTATGATTGGGAAAAGATTCTCTATCATTTCATAAGAAAAAAAAAAAATTTTTTTTCCCCTGAAAAATTTCCGACCCTGAGAACAAGTTTTGGAGAGGGCCTGCCGACCCTGAAAGGGTTAAGCAACTTTGGTTGACTTTAGTAAATCCAGCATTTCCCTCCCTTCTTTTTTTTTTTTTTTTAATTATTTTTTCTTTAAATATGCTTTGAGCTGCAATTTAACTGAATATGTATAGGCAAATACAGTAGTCCTCCCATATCCGCGGGGGATACATTCGAAAGCCTTCCGTGGATAGTAGCGAACCCTATATATTAGCCATTTTTTTTTTAACATTTTGTGTCATTTTGTTTACATTTTGTGTACATACCCATGATAAAGTTTAATTGATATACAGTGGACCCCCGGTTAACGATATTTTTTCACTCCAGAAGTATGTTCAGGTGCCAGTACTGACCGAATTTGTTCCCATAAGAAATATTGTGAAGTAGATTAGTCCATTTCAGACCCCCAAACATACACGTACAAACGCACTTACATAAATACAC
Organism: Cherax quadricarinatus; assembly: GCF_026875155.1. Classification (NCBI taxonomy): domain Eukaryota; kingdom Metazoa; phylum Arthropoda; class Malacostraca; order Decapoda; family Parastacidae; genus Cherax; species Cherax quadricarinatus. Next base: position 39,510,023 of record NC_069439.1, on the reverse strand, counting down.
TTACATAATTGGTCGCATTCGGAGGTAATCGTTATGCGGGGGTCCACTGTACAGGTCTCATAAGAACATAAGAAAGGAGGAACACTGCAGCAGGCCTGTTGGCCCATACTAGGCAAGTTCTTTACAATCCTTCCCACTAACAACATATTTGCCCAACCAAACGCTACCCAAGAAATAAGTTTTGATGATTCTATTTACTCATTATGCAAGTCCCACTCAAATCCAACCCCTCTCACGCATGTATTTTTTTTTTTTTAACAAGTCAGCCATCTCCCACCGAGGCAGGGTGACCCAAAAAGAAAGAAAAAACCCCAAAAAGGAAATACTTATGCCATCATTCAACACTTTAACCTCACTCACACACAATCACTGTTTTTGCAGAGGTGCTCAGAATACAACAGCTTAGAAGCATATATGTATAAAGATACACAACATACCCCTCCAAACTGCCAATATCCCAAACCTCTTCTTTAACTGTTTCGGTCGTATATATACGTCTTACGCACCACTGTTTTTTGACGTATTTATACGCGTAAATTCTAGCGGCTTCAAATCAAGCGGGAGAAAGCTGGTAGGCCTACATGTGAGAGAATGGGTCTGTGTGGTCAGTGTGCACCACATAAAAAAATATCCTGCAGCATGCAGTGCGTAATGAGAAAAAAGAACTCGTTTTTTTGGGGGGGGATTAAAATGCAGACTTTGAGTTGTATTTTCGTATAGTGTTTATCGTTGTATTTTCGTTTTCATGGTCTCAGGTGATAAAATGGAAAACATATTACAGAAGTAGAGATGATTTTGATTACTTTCATGATGAATACAACCTTGAAATTGAGCTCAAAGTAGCAGAAATGTTCGATTTTTACCAATGTTTAGGAACAAGCAAATCACACCACACGTCCGATACACTTCAACTGGGGAGTCTAATATTCTTTTACTAGTCCACTGATATTATTTATACCCTTATTACAATAATGCAGTAGTCTGCATAACAGTAAATTTTGTATTTTTTGTATGAATAAAAAATCAAAATAGAAAGCAATAGTAATATAAGAGGGGCCTAGAGACATGACTAATGAACAGAGGATATGTTATTTTAGTGCCAAGAATGTCTACATTGTTTATTCTGGACCCTATTTTGAAATTGGCATCTTACTTAATTTGCATGAAATTGGCCAAATTGCCAATTTCTGACCACTTTATTATCGTGAAGGGTTCTTAAATGGAGATATCGCAGGTTGAAGATACACACACTTGTAGGATGGTAACTATATTGTCAGACTGAGATGAGGGATGGAGCCCAGCTGCCTTGCCTGTCTACGCCTGGATGGTCTGCCGCCGAGTGAGGCCGGGGCAGGGGCATGTGCCCACACATCTGTATCCCGTGACGTCACACAAAGCCACAGGCCTACAAGGGATCTCGTATCTAAAGCACATGGATGATACTACTATGCTGTGCTATATAATACTGGGAATACAGGGATCAGCAACTATGCTGACAGCTCGGTCATGTTACGTATGTCGTCCCGACATACACTACTATTACTACAGACTGAACAGGCAGGCGTTCTGGGCTGATTCTATACAATAACAAATTCATATATAACTTAGAACTAATGGATGGTATCATAATGGATTTTACGTAATGGGTATTAACGTATTCATTACAAACTAAAAGCAAATCATTTTTCAATATGGAGGGAAATTTGATCGTCGACTGTTTCATGCACTCTAGGGATCTGGGGGAAGAATAAATATATACAAAGAAGGTTTAACAGAAAGGCAGTTTGGGGGCACTCAAATCTAGACTTTTAAATTTTCTCAGAATACGGGGGAAGTAAACCAAAAATTTTGAAAACTATCAAAAAATGACAAAAAAACAGTTGATAATTTATTCATCTCGGACATCTATTTGCAGGCTGTTACACTTAACCCAATCTGCGGGGAAGGGTTTTGTATGCGAAGGTTATCATTCTGGGAGGATTGAATTCCTCTGCAAGGCTAACACATCCCTTGATGAGGACGTTGAACGAGTATCTCAAAAGATACAAACAATCCTGGATGTGGAATTATAATTTGTTGTAGGAGTACTCAACTCGACTATTCGATAATAATTCTTGGTTATTAAAAAGTCACTAATGGGTGCTGGTGGCTTCACAGAAGAATAAGATCTTATGGAGCAGGAAATGAATCACCGAAAAAAGGGGTCGGTTCTTTGTGATTTTTGCCCCTCGACAGTAAATGGAGGATCGCAGTAACTACATAACTTTGTCGCGATAAAGACTGCGACTACATTCGACTTGCCGGAAATTTCAAAAGTGGGATTGACTCTTGGATAGTAAAGGGTCCATTGGCAAAACCTTCAGTAGGCTGTTGTTTGGATAATGGTACAGTTTTTCCCTTACTGGAGGAAAGAAAAAACTGGGGTGGAGTGGATGATTTCCCCCGTTAAAAAAATTACGTATAAAACCAATATGGGCAAGGGAGAAGAATCTACTACTCAAACCAAACACGGAAAAAAAGAAATGAACCGGTGAACAATGCTGATATTCAATCGAGTGCACCGTGACACGGGGGATCAGCTATAAGAAACTCACTTACAAACGTTAGAAAACCGGAAAGTTTTTTCGGAAATAACTTTTACAATGCATGTTACTGTCAAGGGGTGGGATCCCCATCAAAACCCAAAAGGAACAAAAAGACCTCTAGGAAAACACTAGCTGTAACGAGAGTCTTTCTGCAGAAGCAGTAATAAACAAGAGATGGAAATTAAGTTGAAAGAATCGTTTTCTGAAAAGGCACCCCCTGTGGGAAACTACTACTCGAACTAGCAGCTTTGCGGGATGGCTGTCACTAAAGCAGTTGAGTGCCCCCCGGGCATTGAGGCAAGGGAAACACTATCCTGCAAGTTGAAGGATAGGGGGAAACACAGAGGGGAATGACAGAATTATAGTGCCTGCCCGCTTGGCTAGTTAATAAGAAATTCAGGATCTATAGGAATTAATCTGAACTTCACATTTCGAGTTTTAAACAAATCCGATACAAGCTATGGAAAAAACCCAAATTGCTAAGGGTAGGTATTGTCTTTCAGTAGAAGGAATGTTGGTATGGGGGACTGTTCATTTGACTTTGACGGGAATGATACATAAGTGAACGTTCAAAAGTGACTGGGACATCTGGGGTGAACTTACGAAGGACTAAAGACAAGAAAAGGGAGAGAATGACCAATAACTTAAACGGGAAAAAAGTTTAAACTATTTGCAAAGTAATTAAAAATTGAAAAGTTACACAGTAAGCAAAGAACTCAACAAGAAAAATATGCAACTTAAAAACACTAAAAATCAAGAGAACTTTTTACTTTGTCAAATTAATTGTCAACTTTTACTTTTAAATTGAAAAATGGCACAGGAGTTGTCTTTACTTTTAAAGCAACAAGGAAAAATTTCACAATAAAAAGATAAAATGGACTCAAAAAACTTGTGCAAAAATTAAAAGACCACAATTTACTGAAATAAAGAAAATAAATGACAGACGAATAAAAAACTATGCACAGACGAGCATAAGAAAAATGCACTGTAATAAAAGTAGCAATTATCAAATAATTGCTAATCAAAAAAAGTATTTCACAACACTGCATAAAAATTTTTTGCAAAAAAAAACTTTAATGCAACACAATATTTTTCACAAGAATTATTGCAAAAGAGTCAATGTGCAAAAATAAAAAATTTTAACAACAAGAAAAGAAAAAATATCAAGGAATGAACACTTTAACTCTTAACTGCATTAAACAATATTAACAAGCAAAAAAAAAATTTTCTTTTAAAAGGAGAAATTAAAAATTTTTTCAATAAACATGGAAAAAAAAAATGGTGCTAAAAAAACACAACAAAAAGGAACACAACACTTACAGTGATGAGAACCAACACATCAAAAATAAACACAGTACTAGAAATTTTTTGCAATGAAAAAATTGATGTGTGAAAAAAATTTTTTAAAAAAAAGATTTCTTGTTGGACTTTAAAAATGGACTATTGTCGTGGAAAAAAAGACAAATTAAACAGGCTAAATGGAAAGAATATGAACACAAGAATTTTTAACAAAGGGGGCAAAAAAAAAAACCAAAAAGGGAAAAAAAATAAAAGACAAATGGTTGTGATGCAGAATATGAGGTGAAAAAAATTTCTGAATTAATTCACTGGAATACTGAGAAACTGGTGATTCTGAAGTTTAAACCAATTTTTTTAGTTTCTCATATGTTGCACACACAACAAAAGGGAAAACTAAAAATACTTTCTTCAAGTGTATGAAAAGATACCAACACAAAGATATAAATAATAGCACAAAAAATTTAAAACTGAATTAAGGAGATTTAAAAAAAAATTAAAGCATCATACATGTAAACACTGAGTCTGATCAAGGTCACTGAGTCACTAAAGAAAAAATCATGGGAACACAAAAGAAATGTCTCAACACTCGCAAATGTCTCTAAAAAAAAATATTATCGCTGTAACACTTGAAGAATGAGATTGATGGATTGTTTATATCGTCTTGCTGCTGTCCTCTGCACAGATGATCGTAGAATTGCGCTTAAATCGAAGATAGACTTCACACAGGAGGCTTTTAACGGTGGCGCGAAACACAATCTAGCTCTTGACCCCCTAACACTTATTGTGGTCCTTAACCCTTTGAGGGTCGACAGGCCCTCTCCGAAACTCGTTCTCAGGGTCGGCCAAATTTCAAAAAAAAAAAAAATTATTTTTTCTTATGAAAAAATAAGAGTTTTTTTTTCTAAACATTATAGGATAAACAAAAAAAATTTACCATCAATACTTACGGAGATATGGATGCATGAAGTTTGCAGAAAATGAGCCGCGTATGGCAACAGCGGCGACTGCCGCTCACCCGGTAAACTTTGATTTACTTGTATTTGAAGGTTTGTTGTTTTTTTTCACTATTTTATTTTTTCACATAACTTATGTGGCCTATGAGACCAAAGTAAGGTGCAATGTACATATATACACTCGTTGTATACAACACAATAAGCACACAAAATAATTATCAATATATTGTTTACAAAACTTGTTTACAAAAACAAACAATACAAAACATTGTTTATTATTATTGTTCTATAATATATATACCAATATACAGTCACTGAACATATTCCTATTAGTTCTGCAGCTTGTGGAAACTCTGAAACATGGTGTCATACACAATGGTGTTTTATCTTTCTCCCTCATTCTATCTCTTTCAATCTCTCTCTCTCTTTCTATCTGTCTGTCTATCTCTGTCTCACAGGTACACATAAATACAAGTATACATAGTATAAATTACCTAGGATAACCCAAGAAATCCAGACAAAGTGCTATACTCTGCTTGAAGATGTGAGTAAAAGTGATGACGCAGTCTTGTGGCTCTCTGAGACAGAGCTAGATGGATAGACAGGGAGCTTGACAGACAGGCAAATAGACAGACAGAAATGTTAGTATACCAGCAAAAACAAAGGGAGGGCGATGTTCATCTCATCTTTTGGCATCAGCTCTACCCTCATTTACCCTCATCAAACGTCAGCACTTATCAGATGTTATCTCCCCTTATCTTGTTACTGTCATGGGTGAACATTTATTATTACATATTATTATTATTACCTATTATTATTATTATGTATTATTATTATGTATTATTATGTATTATTATTATTATGTATTATTATTATGTATTATTGTTATTACGTATTCTTCTTCTTCCTCCTCCTCCTCCTCCTCTCTTCTTCTTCTTCCTCCTCCTCCTCCTCCTCCTCTCTTCTTCTTCCTCTCCTCCCCTCCTCCTCTTCTTCTTCCTCCTCCTCCTCCTCCTCCTCCTCCTCCTCCTCCTCTGCCTCCTCCTCCTCTTGCCCCTCCTCTCCTCTTGCCTCCTCCTCCTCTTGCCTCCTCCTCCTCTGCCTCCTCCTCCTCTGCTCCTCCTCCTCCTCCTCCTCCTCATTCTTGGAACAAGTTTGAAGAGCTTGTAGTTCATAATCACTATCATTATCATCACCAATGCTCACATCTGAGTCTGGGATTTTGGAAAATAGGAGTTTTCCTCTTTGATTCTGGTACAACTGAACGACGGCCCAGCACCAGAGGTGGGAAGGCTGTGGGTTGTCTGGGTTTTCCTCACTATTACCCATATTATGGTCATTAGTTTCGGTCAAAACCTCACCAGAACCTTGAAACTCATCTTCACTGTCACTTCCATCTGTATTAGAACTGTCACTGGGGAACAAAAGTGTCCAATTCGCCGAGGAGTGAGGAACTTCTTACCGCAGGGCACGGTGGAAATTGTGTACTATGATGGCATTCCCACAATGCACCACTGGGTCCCAGATTTTTTTCCTACTGCGCACACCCACCACACAGACCCATTCTCTCACATCTAGGCTTATCAGCCTTTTCCTGCGAGATTTGAGGCCGCTAGAATTTATGCGTACTAGTACGTCAAAAACCCCTACGCGTAAGACGTACTAGTACGACCAAAACCCTCAAAGGGTTAAAATATGGTGCTGGAACCCATAGTAGTATACCAAAACAATAGTAGGGGTTGGGCGAGTGGGTTAATGGCTGAACGAGGCGTCTGAGACCGGCAATGGTGAGACACGTGATGGTGAGTGGTTGGGCTTATGGGTTGAACGTCGTAAGCCTCACTGAGAACACCCACACTGCCACGAAGATAATTCTAAGCCGGCTGGCTTAAAATAAACCCACGAAATACTACAACACCACAAGGATGAAAAAGAGCACTTGGAATGCTTGGAGCTTGAATCACAAGCGATGAAGACTACTCACGTGGCTTGCTCGAGTACTGGGGTAAGACACCTGGGTTAGTTGCTAGCTGGCTTATCTTAACCCTTCACACAGAATAGCTTGATAACTCCACACGATGAGCACAGCAGGGGTGGAAGCTGGCTTGGCAGGCCAAGGAATTGGATGGAGTAGACTAGGCTGGACTGGACTCGGTTGTTCTGACTCCCCCACCACAGACTGGAAGCTGGCTTATTTTGCAAACTCGGGTCAACCCCTCGGGAGTGATGCAAATAAGCAGAAAACACTAATACAAAGAGACTGACCAGTGAATAATGTAGAAGCTGGTAGAGTAGCTGGCTTGAGGTAGCTGACTTGAGGTAGCTGGCTGGGTGAATCTCGGTAGTCGGTAGGCCTACTGGTGACACGAAATGGCCGTCTTGCTGGTCGAAATTTTATCTCCAGAAATCGCTGTAATCGTCAGAATTACAGGCCCTCCGCTAGCACCATTTATCGTGAAGGGTTCTTAAATGGAGATATCGCAGGTTGAAGATAGACACACTTGTAGGATGGTAACTATATTGTCAGACTGAGATGAGGGATGGAGCCCAGCTGCCTTGCCTGTCTACGCCTGGATGGTCTGCCGCCGAGTGAGGCCGGGGCAGGGGCATGAGCCCACACATCTGTATTCCGTGACGTCACACAAAGCCACAGGCCTACAAGGGATCTCGTATCTAAAGCACATGGATGATACTACTATGCTGTGCTATATAATACTGGGAATACAGGGATCAGCAACTATGCTGACATTATTGGGTAGTTCAAATCAGTAAATGGGCAGTTTCTTGTACTCAACAGATAGAAAAAATGGAGTTCTAAAGAAATAGCTATAAGTTTGGACAACTGGAACAATGGAATTGGCCAAAACAGGGCTCAAAGTCGGCAGAATCGCCGATGTGTATGTCGCCGAGACTGCTAACTTCGCGGGAGTGTAATTCCGTGAGTTTCTGACCAAATTTCATACTTTTGGTGTCATTACCATGAGGAAAAGATTCTCTATCATTTTATAAGAAAAATAATTTATTTTTTCTCCAAAAATTTATTGACATCGAATGACAGTTTCAGAAAGGGGCCTGCGACAGTCAAAGGGTTAAAGTGCAGGCATTGTACTTCCCATTTCCAGGACTCAAGTCGGGCTATATAATGCAGAGAATTCGTAGTTTGGAAGTTAGGAGGAGGTGTGGGATTACCAAAACTGTTGTCCAGAGGGCTGAGGAAGGGTTGTTGAGGTGGTTCGGACATGTAGAGAGAATGGAGCGAAACAGAATGACTTCAAGAGTGTATCAGTCTGTAGTGGAAGGAAGGCGGGGTAGGGGTCGGCCTAGGAAAGGTTGGAGGGAGGGGGTAAAGGGGGTTTTGTGTGCGAGGGGCTTGGACTTCCAGCAGGCATGCGTGAGCGTGTTTGATAGGAGTGAATGGAGACAAATGGTTTTTAATACTTGACGTGCTGTTGGAGTGTGAGCAAAGTAACATTTATGAAGGGGTTCAGGGAAACCGGCAGGCTGGACTTGAGTCCTGGAGATGGGAAGTACAGTGCCTGCACTCTGAAGGAGGGGTGTAAATGTTGCAGTTTAAAAACTGTAGTGTAAAGCACCCTTCTGGCAAGACAGTGATGGAGTGAATGATGGTGAAAGTTTTCTTTTTCGGGCCACCCTGCCTTGGTGGGAATCGGCCAGTGTGATAATAATAATAATAAGTCGGGCTATATAAAAATAACCGGTTTCCCTGAATCCCTTCATGAAATATTACCCTGCTCACACTCCAACAGCTCATCAGGTCCCAAATACCATTCGTCTCCATTCACTCCTATCTAACATGCTCATGCACGCTTGCTGGAAGTCCAAGCCCCTCACCCACAGATCTCCTTTACCCCCTCCCTCCAACCTTTTTGAGGACAACCCCTACCCTGCCTTCCTTCCCCTACAGATTTATACTCTCTCCATGTCATTCTACTTTGATCCATTCTCTCTAAATGACCAAACCACCTCAACAACCCCTCTTCAGCCCTCTGACTAATACTTTTATTAACTCCACACCTTTTCCTAATTTCCACACCCCGAATTTTCTGCATAATATTTACACCATACATTGCTCTTAGACAGGTATCTCCACTGCCCCCAACCGCCCCCTCACCGCGCATTTACAACCCAGGTTCTCACCATATAAGAGTGTTGGTATACTACTTTCATACTTCCCCTTCTTTGCCCCCTAGTAACGTTTTTTTTGTCTCCACATATACCTCAAGCACCCCTCCCCTTTTTTCCTTATCAACCTATGAAAACCTCATCCTTCAAAAACCCCTCCCTGAACTCAACCCCCAAATACTGAAAGCATTCTTTTTTTTCCCTACTACTACTCCTCCCTAATTTGTATCCAATCTTTTTTATCTAAACATTTTTCCCCCTCAAACCCTTTCTCCTTTCTTGTTCACTTTAAAATTCTACCTTTATAAAATCCCCAAAATATCCACTAACCCTTTTTAATTTTTCTTTAGAAACTCCCTAAGCACTATCATAGCACAGCATTTTGCACTTACTACGTTAAAATATTTATTTTTTAAAAACGTTTGGGCCCTTTCCACCCGGGACATGACCCAAAAAGAAAAAAAAAAAAGCTCTCATTCAATACTTTCACCCTCACTGTACATAATCACTGTCTTTGCAGAGGCATCAGATCAACAGCTTAGACGTCCCCAAAAATTTCCAATAAAGGCAGGGATCGATTCCCATTTCCGAACTAAGTCCAGTAACAGTTCCCCATATTTCCCTTTACAAAAAATTGACGTTTACACTCCAAAACTCCCTCAGGGCCCAAAAAACATTTTCCCCCATTCACTCTTATCTAACTGCCACGCATGCTTGCGGGGAAATCTAAGCCCCCCGCCCCCAAAACCCCTTTTTTCCCCCCCTCCCCCCCAACCTTTTTTGGGGATGCCCCTCCCCAACTTCCTTCCCAAAAGATTTATACACCTCCAAGTCTTTTACTTTGTTCCAAATTTTCCTAATCCCAAACCACCTGAAAAGCCCCTCTTCAGCCCTTGACTAATACTTTTAGTAATCCAACCCACCCAATTTCCACGCTACGATTCTCGCCCCTAATATTTAAAACACATTGGCCCGGACACGACATCTCCACTGCCTCCCGCTGCCTTCTCACGCAGGTTTACAACCCAAACTTCCACCCACATAAGATGTTGGGATCATATACCTTCGTACATTCACTTCTTTGCCTCCCTTTGGGGAATGTTCTGTTTTACAGATACCTCAATGCGCCACTATCTTTTTTCCTTTATCAATTCTTGGTTAAACCCCCCTCCTTCATTAACCCCTCTGCTACAAGTCAACCCCAAATTCGAAAGCCTTCACTTCCATATTTTTCCCTCCAATGTGATATGCAAATTTTTCTTTATTTAAAATGTTTGATACCCTCAAACAGGGCCCCGCTTTAAGGCGTTTCGCCTTAGGGTGTTCCGCTAATACGTACTGTGATTTCAAATTGACCCAAACATTGCTAACGGATATTCGTCTTTCTAATACAGTGCACCTCTCCTGGTTTGTCTACATTCTTCATGAGCACATCTCTCTATTATGTCTGGAAACTTTCCAAATTTCAAGAGTTTTAAAGTTATTGCATATTTTATATGTACTCTGATAATTATACTTATGTTATCTGTACCTAAATATACTTACACACTGTGCTGGTGCGCAGATACACATTAAAATCACTTAGTCTCTCTTCTTGACGCTATGTAATACAGTGGACCCTTACCAGCGATGGCATCGATTAACGATAAATCTGACTAGCGATACATTTTAACGCAAAATTTTGCCTCAACTAGCGCTTAAAAAACCCGACCAGTCCTATTCGTTCCATACCATACGCGTCCACTTTGGCCTGAGCGCGCCTCACTTGTCCCTTCGGTGCCAGTGTTTACAAGCCAGCCAGCCACCCGCGGTCGCTTCCAAACATACAACTGGAACATTTCATATTATCACAGCCTTTGTAGTGATTGCACCTCCCAAATAAGTCACCATGGGCCCCAAGAAAGCTTCTAGTGCCAACCCTACAGCAAAAAGGGTGAGAATTACTATGAAGATGAAGAAAGAGATCATTGTGTATTGTGTAAGGATCATTGCTAAGTATGAAAGTGGAGTGCGTGTTTTCTGAGCTGGTCAGGTTGTATAATAAACCCCAATCAACCATCGCTGCTGTTGTGGGTAAGAAAACGGCAATAAAGGAAGTGTTCTTGCCAAAGGTGCAGCTCTGCTGCACAACAGTCAGCTGTTGTTGTTGTGCACCACATCAGCTGTATTACCGAAGATGTGGAGGGTTTGGTGTGCTTACGGAAACATTACGAAAACGTTTAAACCCGGAGGTTAGCCACCCAGGATAACCAAGAAGTCATTTGCATCATCGAGGACTGTCTAACTAATTCCATTGGGGCCCTTTAAATCATGTCCCCGGAGGACCCACAACATTTGGGACTACCCCCAGGTGAACGGGAAAAAATGCATGGAACTAGTGCTCATATGGTGAGGTTAGTGGGAGGATGTAGAGTGGTGGAGGAGGACATGAAGAACAAACCACTGATGAGTGCTAGATCATGTTCAACAGTAAGAGCCACACCTAGGAAAACTGTTTCCCGGGGAGGGAAGAGAGAAATTGAGAAGTTGCCTACTTCAAGGTTTAAAGGAAATGTGTGCAATGGTGGTTAAAAGTGCAAACCTTTTTTGAATGAAATCACCCTCACACAGCTAATTGCAAGCCGTGCTGGTGACTATTACACTGACAATGTTGTGAAAACATTTTTTCAGGATAAAGGAACGAGAGGACAGGCTCTATGGACAGATATGCTGTTATGTCCTTGTGGCTTACGCTTTTTTTGATTAATAATAAAATAAATGGACAGATATTTTGGGTGCGACAGAAGTCCAGTGACTCTGAAGCTGGCCCTAGTGGCATTAAAAGAACAAGGGAAGTAGCCCCAAAAAAAATCTTGCTACCTCAAGTGCTAATGGAAGGGGATTCCCCTTCTAAACATAAGAAGATCAATGCTCTCCCCTCCTCCCATCCCATCAGTCATCACCAGATCTTCAATAAAGGTAAGTGTCAAGTAACTGTGCATGTAATCTTCAGTTTTGGTATTAAAATTAATATTTCATGTGGTTTAAAATTTTTTTTTTTCAATACTTTTGGGTGTCTTCCACGGATTAATTTGATTTCCTTTATTTCTTATGGGGAAAATTAACTTGACTAACGATAATTTTGACTAACGATGAGCTCTCAGGGACGGATTAATATTGCTGGTTGAGGGTCCACTGTAATCTCTTGGGTGCCTTAAATGTCGTATATTACGTTAATATAGACATTTCCATTAATCCATCTATGATGTTTTTTCAAAATTACATACACGCTACTTAACATATAAACATGATACATACATCCACAGTATAAAAATTGACATAAATATGAGATGTGTTTACCAAGCGGTTTGTAGGAGTGTCAGAAAAATTGTTATCTCTAGTCAAACACCAGTGACTGGGGGATAACTGTAGAAAAATATTCCTTTTCTATGCCTTCACTCTAGCTCTTCACGACCCTTGTGGGTTTAGTGGTTCATTTGTATTATGATTATAATAATAATATCATCACTCACTCTAAAAATGGTGTGTTACATGAGAATGGAAGTGTTGCTCCTTATTTGTTCTATTGTACCACTGTAGAGACAACTCGTACACAATGTAAGGTGTTTGTATGACCGTGCATGACCCAAACAGACGCGTTCGTCCATTTGTTTACATTGTACTCGCGGCTCTGTCCTCTTACTCATTCTCTCTTATTTATTCATTTTTATCTTGTTTACTCTGCAGTTTATCGCTCTAGGGTGCTTTAAATGTCGTAGTATATTATGTGTGGGCGGGGTGGCCAGGCAGGCTAACATACCTCCCAATACCTCCCACACCTGACTTTCTACAAATAAATACTTTTCACCTCTCGCCCTACATTAACACTGACTGTTTCAGTAGTACATGTATATATGTGTCTTACGAGCCACCGTGTTTGACGTATATATACTCAAAAATTCTAGCGGCTTCAAATCAAGCAGGAGAAAGCTGGTAGGCATACATGTGAGAGATGGGTCAGTGTGCTCCATATAAAAAAAAATTCTGCAGCACGCAATGCATAATGAGAAAAAAAACTCCGACTGTGTTTTTGGATTAAAACGCCGACTTTGTGGTGTATTTTCATACAGGATTTATGGTTGTATTCTCATTTTCTTGTCTCATTTGATAGAATGGAAAACATATTATAGAAATAGAGGTAATTTTGATTGGTTTTACTATGAAAAGAGCCTTGAAATGGAGCTCAAAGTAGGGGAAATGTTTGACTTTTGCCGATGTTCAAAAGTAAACAAATAATGTCATTGTCCAATAAATGACCAACTAGCCATTCTAATATGCAGTCATGAATGGGTTGATGTTATTTATACAATTATTAGAGTATTGCAGTAGTCTGCATAATAGTAAGTCTTCTATTTTTTGTTTGAATAAAAATTCAAAATAGAAAGCAAGAGTAATATCAGAGGGGCCTGGAGACATGACTGATGAACAAAGAAAATGTTATTTTAGAGCCAGGAATGTCTGCATTGTTTACTCTGGACCTTATTTTTAAATTGTCATATTTTTTTTTCATGAAATTGGCCAAATTGCAAATTTCTGACTACATTATTGTGTAGTTGAAATTGGTAAATGGGCAGTTTCTTTTACTCAATCGATAGAAAAAATGGAGTTCTAAAGAAATAGCTATGAGTTTGGTCGACTGGAACAACGGAATTAGCCGAAAATAGGGCTCAAAGTGGGCAAAATCGCCGATTTGTAAATATCGCCAAGGTCGCTAACTTTGCGAGAGCATAATTCCATCAGTTTTCCATCAAATTTCGTTTTTTTTTTTTGGTGTCATTACAATCGGGAAAAGATTCTCTATCATTTCATAAGAAATTTTTTTTTTTTTTTTTTTTAAATTTTGCAACACCAGGAGACACCTCAGGATTGTGGGTTGCGACAGTCAAGGGGTTAAAGGGCCACTTTCAGGTGTTATAATAATTTTTTCCCTCTTGTCCATATAGTCGCATTTATTAAAATACTCCAGGTGCTATTGACTATCTCAGGTGCTACTGTTTTTGTTTTTAATTAATTCTTTTATTATTATATTCACTAGCTCCTTTATTTTAGCTGTAAATCTCTACTGTATTCATGAAACTCTCATTTGTTAAAATAATTAAGGTGCTATTTAGATGCTTAAGTGTATAACTGAATTATCTATTCTATAATAATCCCTAGTTCTTTTATTTTTTGCAAGTTTTAGAATAATTACAGAGTCTAATTCCTAAGTCTAGTTGTAGATTCAATATAAATCTTATAATATTTTACTCAGAAAATCGTTAGTAAAATCACTCTCATCTTATGACTACAGGCATAGATCTGATGTAAACTTTTTACTAAATGAATTACACGAATCAGACAGCAACTGTAATTACTATACAGCAGACCAAGCAAAGACATTACTCAGTGCAAACAATAACATAACCATAAATAACAAAAAGGCACAATACCGTGACTGGAACGATACACAAATAACCCGCACATAAAAGACAGAAGCTTACGACGACGTTTCGGTCCGACTTGGACCATTGACAAAGTCACACTAACAGAGGTGGAGCAGGACGGCTATATATAGGCAGGAAGAGGTGGAGGTAGTAGTAGTAGTAGTACAAGAATTGTATGTAATACCGACAGGATGAAATGACACATGCACAACACCCGGGCATCCCCACCGTAGACGTTTCGCCATCCAGCCAGCCACTGGATGGCGAAACGTCCACAACAAAGACAACCAGACGCTGCACATGTGTCTTAATTTCGTCAGTAGTTGTAGTAGAAGAAGAAGAGGTAGTAGTAGTGGTAGTGGTAGAACTGGGAAATAAGGAAGACGAGCCAGTCATTACAAAGGAAGGGGAGCACTGCAAGAGAGCTAGAAACCCACAGAGGGAGAGCAAGCGCACCGAGGTGCGTGAAAGGGGAAGTGGTGAAATAAAATAAATGAAGAAGGAACAGAAACACGAGACAGGAGAGAGAAAGACCACCCAGAGGAGAAAAGGAGAGAGGAAAGGGGAAGAGGAAGAAGAAAAAGAAGAATAAGAGGAAGAAGAAGAAGAAGAAGAAGAAGAAGAAGAAATGAGGATTCAGGTTAAGTCACGGGTGTTCTGAAGTTCTGTTAGTGTGACTTTGTCAATGGTCCAAGTCGGACCGAAACGTCGTCGTAAGCTTCTGTCTTTTATGTGCGGGTTATTTGTGTATAATAACATAACCATCTTTAACTACAATGTCAGATCCTTGAGCAAACATTATGACAACCTTACTGCATTACTCGATTCCCTTCATTCCAATATATCAATCATCACACTCACAGAAACCTGGCTTAAGCCTGATATTACAGATGTCTATGCCATTCCTGGCTACATGGCCATACACAACTGTAGAACTCAAATCAACTCGAATGTATCAATAAATCTTGCACAAGGGACGAACATGGAGAAAACAGTGGACCCCCAGTTCGCGATACTAATCCGTTCCTGAGAGCTCATCGTAAACCAAAAATATCGGAAAGTGAATCAATTTTCCCCATAAGAAATAATGGAAATCAAATTAATCCGTGCAAGACACCCAAAAGTATGAAAAAAAAAACTTTTACCACATGAAATATTAAGTTTAATGCAATAGAATAATTACAATAACAACAATAACAATAAATAACGAAAGAATAATTGACACTTACCTTTAATGAAGATCTGGTGATGATTGATGGGATGGGAGGAGGGGAGAGTGTGGAGTAGGTTGGTAGACAGCAACCGCCCAGGGAGGTACTACCATCCTGCCAAGTGAGTGTAAAACTAAAGCCTGTAATTGTTTTACATGATGGTTGGATTGCTGGTGTCTTTTTTTTCTGTCTCATGAACATGCAAGATTTCAGGTACGTCTTGCTACTTCTACTTACACTTAGGTCACACTACACACATATGTACAAGCATATATATATACACACACCCCTCTGGGTTTTCTTCTATTTTCTTTCTAGTTCTTGTTCTTGTTTATTTTCTCTTATCTCCATGGGGAAGTGGAACAGAATTCTTCCTCCGTAAGCCACGCGTGTAGTAAGAGGCGACTAAAATGCCGGGAGCAAGGGGCTAGTGACCCCTTCTCCTGTATAAATTACTAAATTTAAAAAGAGAAACTTTCGTTTTTCTTTTTGGGCCACCCTGCCTTGGTGGGATACGGCCGTTTTGTTGAAAGAACAATAAATAACGAAAGTATATTTGACACTTACCTTTAATGAAGATCTGGTGATGATTGATGGGATGGGAGGAGGGGAGAGTGTGGATGGTGTTAGCATTTAGAAGGGGAATCCCCCTCCATTAGGACTTGAGGTAGCAAGTTCTTTTCCGGGGTTACTTCCCTTATTTTTTTAATGCCACTAGAGAGATGCTATCTCCTGCTATCTGTTTTTCATTTATCCACACCAATAACAGTCTCTCAACATTTTCTAACACTTGCGGTCGCTGTTTCGTAATCACAGTTGCACCTTTTGCAAGAACAGCTTCCTTGATTGCCGTTTTCTTGCTCACTATAGTAGAGATGGTTGATTGGGGTTTACTATACAACCTGACTAGCTCTAACACACGCACTCCACTTTCGTACTTTGCAATTATCTCTTTCTTCATTTCAACAGTCATTAGCACCCTTGGTCTCGAAGGGTTGGCACTGGGAGCTTTCTTGGGGCCCATGGTGACTTATTTTGCAAAAACAGACACCAAAAACAGTGATAATATGGAATGTACCGAATGTATCCTTAGATGCGTGCACACTGGCTGGCTTTTAACCCTTTGACTGTTTCAGGCCCCTCTCTGAAACTGTCATTCTATGTCGCCAAATATTCAAAAAAAAAAAAAAATTTTTTCTTATGAAAATGTTAGGAATATTTTTAGTAGTGTTTTAAACCTAAAAAAAAATTTTGCCATCAGTACTTACCGAGATATAGAGCTGCAAAGTTTGCAGAAAGTGACGTGCGTACGGCAACAGCGGCGACTGCCGCCCACCCGGTATTCTTTTATTTACTCTAATTCAAAGGTTTCTTGCATTTTTCAATATTTTTCTGTTCCAGGTAACTTATGTGGCCTGTGAGACCAATGTAAGGTGCATTCTTCAAATATGCACTCATTGTTTACAACACAATAACAGAACAAACTTTATCACTATTAGTTTGTGTATACACTTTGTTTACACAAACAAACAATACAAAACAATGTTTATTACTATTGTTCCATAATATATATACATATGTACAGTCACTAAACACATTTCTAGAACTGCTGCAGCTTGGGGAAAACTCTTTGAAACTTGGGTATATGCAGAGGGGCACTTCACACTCCTCACACATAAAACGAGTGTCTCTGTGTGTTTGTGGCGTTTTGTGGTATGCATACATACATAACACCTCTTCTGAGCATTTTTCTTGGCAGTAGTAGGAGGCAGTTGTATGGGGTAGTGATCACCAGGCCTCATACGAGATGACGTCTGTGGGCGCTGGTCTATTGCAGGAGTTGCTCCTTGGTACTTTGCAATTTTTTTGTCTGATTACTGACAGGCAAAATTCACCATATTTTGGTGTTTTGTTGGTCTTCAACTTGTATTTGTTATAAGCATTTAGCATAGAGATATCAACAAGATGGAAAAAGTTTTATATACCACTTATAACTCTTGCGTACACAGTCTGCAAACCCAATCTGCATGTCACATTTGTCCACTAAGCGCATATTGAGGTTGTAGTCCATGACAGCTGCAGGCTTTAGAATGGGTTCATTGGTCTCTTTGTTGTCCCTGCCACTGGGTACCATTTCGTTTCTGTGAACTGATGTCAACAATGTGACATCACGTTTGTCATGCCACCGAAATGCCATGATGTCATTGGCAGCAAAGGCTTGCACCTCACCTCTGCGAGTGCCAGCGTTGAACCTTGGCATATGTTTACAATTACCACTCACTGTGCCACACACGTCTGTCAAGTTCACTCGCAAGAAATCACTGAGTAAGGGGCTTGTGTACCAGTTATCAGTAAATAACATATGCCCCTTACCAAGATATGGTTCCATCATTGTTCGAACCACATCACCAGAGATACCCAATAACTTTGTGGTATCTCTCAAAGTATTACTGCCAGTGTACACAGTGATATCCAAAACTAGACCACTTCTGCAATCACACAGTACAAATAGCTTTATACCAAAGCGTTTATATTGCTTGAATGAGAGTGTTCCTTTGAATAAAATCAAGGACTCATCAATAACAAGCTTCCTGAAGGGATAAAAATACATGCAGCACTTTTGTTTCATGTACATAAACACATTTCTGATCTTATATAACCTGTCGCTTCTGTCAGGCCTGGTTTTGTCTGAAAAGTGTAACATATGTAACAGTTTCAGGAAACGATTGACACCTATAATGTCACTAAAACCTGGAGTTGAAATCAGGCGTTCTGTTGCCCAGTATGTGATGACAGTGTGCTTATACACATGTGGCATAAGCATTATTGTGGCAAAAAACAGGTACATCTCTGCCACAGTTGTCTCCTTCCACTTGTGTAGCCGTGATTTTGGTGAGAGAATTGTATTTGCCATGGTGTAATCACAGTATGTGTGTGTTTCCCTGACAATGATGTCCATCAGGGGTTCATCGAAGAATAACTCAAAGCAGTCCAGTTCACTGGCATTGTTCCCAAGTTGTCAAGATGGCTTTATTCCACTTAGTGTTTCATCAAAGTCATGGGGACTGGGAACAAACTCGTCACCGTCCTGCCAATCCCAGATGCGGTCTGCTGGTGGGGTCTGGATATTGTACCGTGGTTGTGGTTGTGCAGGTTGTGGTGGTGCAGGTTGTGGGAGTGTGGGGTAGGGTGAGGCTGGTTGTTGTGCTGAGTCAGCAGCGTGGGTAGTAGCGTGGCCCGCTGATGGTGCCACATGGGCCGTGCCACCCTCACTATCACCACCACTGCCTCCTCCCTCACTGTCACCATTCATACCCATCGTTACAATATCGTCATCTTCACTATCAGGTCATGGTGTAGGGCCACAGGATGTGCTCCCAGAGTTTCTCCTTCCCCTTGGAACAACATATGAAACACTACCAGACCGCATGCTACGTCGTACATACTGCCGCTTCACTGGGGAATATTCACTCTCGCTGTCACTAGAACTACTTTCAATGACCTTGAAATCACTATCACTGCTATCATCTGGGTGTTGTACATGGTCAAATAGTTTTCTCTTTCGTCCTGGTACAGGCGAACGTGAACGTGAACAAGCCGGCACAGCACCAGAGGTGGAAGGTTGTGGGTCATCTGGGTTTTCATCACTAATTACGTTATCCTGGGCATTTTTTCCGGTAACACTCACTTCAAAACCCTGGAATTCACTGTCACTGACATTTTCATCGCTGTTAGAGCTATCACTTGGGAACAAAAGACCTCCAATCCGCCGAGGAGTGAGAAACTTCTTACCGAGAGGCATGGTGAAAATGGACTAACAACATGGTGTTCCCACAATGCACCGCTGGGTCCCAGATTTTTTTCACAGGGTGCACACCGACCACTGAGACCCATTCTCTCTCGTGTAAGCCTACCAGGCCTTTGGCGCTTGATTTGAAGCCGCTAGAATTTGTGCGTATAAATACGTCAGAAACATTGGCTCGTAAGATGTATTTATACGTCGGAAACAGTCAAAGGGTTAAACTCTGGCACACACGGGGCAGTTCAGGCCACATATGGACACGTCTCGTATGAACCACATCGCATACCGGGTTTTGTATCGGGAAGCGAGGCAAATTTTCTGTGATATAATGCATCGGTTACTAGATTTATTTGGATACCGATAGCATCGCGAATCTGGGTCCACTGTATATCATAGCCAAATTTAAATCAAAAGACCTGCAAAAACCCCTCACAGTTATAAACATCTACAGAGTACCACAGTCAAACATTTACCACTTTAGTGAAAAACTAGGAAACATGAATACTGATGCACACATGAATAAAGACCACCTGCTACTAACAGGTGATTTCAACATAAACATACATGACCAGAACCCACAAGTAAACGAATTCACAAATACAGTGGACCCCCGCTTAACGATCACCTCCCAATGCGACCAGTTACGTAAGTGTATTTATGTAAGTGCGTTTGTACGTGTATGTTTGGGGGTCTGAAATGGACTGATCTACTTCACAGTATTCCTTATGGGAACAAATTCGGTCAGTACTGGCACCTGAACATACTTCTGGAATGAAAAAATATAGTTAACCGGGGGTCCACTGTACTATGAGCAACTGCCTGTTCCTACCAACAATATCTAAACCTACAAGAATCACCAAAGCAAGTATCTACTTAACCCTTTGAGGGTTTCAGCCGTACTAGTATGGCTTATGACCCAAGGTTTTTGACGTAGTAGTACATCTAAATTCTAGCGCCTTCAAATCTAGTGGGAGAAAGTGGTAGGCCTACATATGAAAGAATGGGTCTATGTGGTCAGTGTTCACAGTATAAAAAAAATCCTGCAGCACACAGTGCATAATGAGAAAAAAAAAACTGACCATTTTTTTGGAATAAAACAGCGACTTTGCACTGTATTTTCGTATGGTATTTATTGTTGTATTCTAGTTTTCTTGGTCTCATTTTATAGAATGGAAGACATATTACAGAAATTGAGATGGTTTTGACTGGTTTTACAATGAAAGGTACCTTGAAATTGAGCTCAAAGTAGCAGAAATGTTCGATTTTTACCAAAGTTCAAAAGTAAACAAATCATACCAAGCGTCCAATACACGTCAACTGGTGAGTCTAATATTCTTTCGCAAGTGCGCCAATAATATTTATACCATTTTTTACACTAATGCAGTAGTCTGAATAACAGTAACTCTTCTATTTTTTGTGAGAATAAAAATTCAAAGTGGAAAGCAAAAGAATGTAAGAGGGGCATGGGGACGTGACTAATGAACAGAGGAAATGTTATTTTAGTGCCAGGAATGTCTTTCTTGTTTATTCTGGACCCTATTTGGAAATTGGCATCTTTTGAAATTTGTGTGAAATTGGCAAAATTGCTAAATTCTGACCACTGTACTGGATAGTTGAAATTGGTAAATGGGTGGTTTCTTGTACTCATTCGATAGAAAAAATGGAGTTCTAGTGAAATATTCATTTTTTGTCAACTAGTACAAAGGAATTGGCCGAAAATGGGCTCAAAATGGGTCAAATGGGCAAAATCGCCGATGCATAAACATCGCCAAGACCGGTAACTTCGCGAGAGCATAATTCCGTAAGTTTTCCATCAAATTTCAAACTTTTGGTGTCATTATGATCGGGAAAAGATTCTCTATCTTTTCATAAGAATTTTTTTTTTTTTTTAAATTTGGCCGACCCTGAGAACGAGTCTCGGAGAGGGCCTGTCGACCCTCAAAGGGTTAATAGACCACATCTGGACAAACACCATATCCCCTTTAAAATCGGTATAATCACAAACAACACTACAGACCACTACCCAACCTTTCTCATTTTTTAAATTTGGCCGACCTGAGAACGATCTCGAGAGGGCCTGTGACCCTCAAAGGTAAAGACCACATCTGGAACAAACACCATATCCTTAAAATCAGGTATAATCACAACAACACTACAGACCACTACCAAACCTTTCTCTAACTAATCTGTGTAAATTGCCACAAGACATTACAAAGTAACTTGAGACTACATAATGAGACAGTGTTAACAACTTCATGCACTGTGAATAAATCGATTGGCAAAATGAGCTCGAAACATGTACAGAATGAATGAATGTATAAATAATTTTCTAAAAATCCCCGTGCCTCTACAACAAATATTGCCCAAGAAACTAAACAGATCACAGCAAAGAGACTGAATAGTCCTAGCATCCTCAAATCCATCAATATAAAGCACAAATATAAAAAACAGTATAGAATGGGTCAAATAACTAGAAAACAGTCTAAATGTTACTCGTCAGCTCTTACCAGCCTGATAAGAAGATTGAAAAAATTGTGTTATGAAAGTAGATTACAAAACTTCAAAGGTGATATGAAAAAAACCTGGAAAACTCTATCTGAAATTCTTGGAACTAAAAAATTACCCAAAAACAAAACATTCAAACTAAGAAAATCAGACGAACCCCTACTCACACAACTGAAACAGCAGACTCAATGTTTTCTTCTCCACCATAGGAAAAAATCTAGCAAACAAAATACCAAGCTCAAATACCCATCCATCAGACTACCTCATAGGTAAATACCCAAATACCCTATTCCTAGCTCAAACCAACCCACTAGAAGTCTCGCTCATCATCAACACCCTTAAAAATAAGGGAGGGACATAAAAAACCCTTTTTTTT
>NC_069439.1:39470336-39487187 GCF_026875155.1 Cherax quadricarinatus | reverse complement strand
TTTTTTTTTTAAATTTTGCGACCCCAAAAGACACCTCAGGATTGGGGGTTGCAACAGTCAAGGTGTTAATGATACTCAGCATGGATTCACAAGAGGCTGTTCTTGTCTAACTAATTTATTAACTTTCTTCAGTAAAGCTTTTGAGGCTGTTGATCATGATAAAGAATTTTATATTATTTACTTAGATTTTAGTAAGGCTTTTGATAGAGTACTGCACCAGAGACTGTTAAAGAAAGTGGCAGCTCATGGCATTTGGGGAAAAGTGCTCTCATGGATCGAGTCATGGCTCACAGACAGGAAGCAGAGAGTGTCCATAAATGGGGTTAAATCCAAGTGGGGATCTGTAACAAGTGGCGCTCCACAGTGATCAGTCTTGGGCCCGTTGTTTATAATACAGTGGTCCCTCGATAATCATAGGGCTCAAGAGTCGTACTTTTCAGAAATCGTAGCAATATTTTCATAAAAACATGGGCTCGCTAATCGTAGATTGACTCACGAATAGTAGTTCGTCTGGGACAGGTACACACAGCCCCGAGCCGCCTCACACTCCATTCCCAGCCAGTGTCCCATTGTTTATCAGTGAGTGAGGATGATCCCACGAGTTCATACGATACATTTCATAATATTCCATTCGTTTTAGTGTTTGCAACTGCTAAATAAGTCACCATGGCTCCAAAGAAAGCTTCTAGTGTCAGCCCGTTGGTATAGAATGTGAGAAACACATATAATTTAAGAAAAAGTTAGTAGAAAATTATGAAGGTGGTGGTGGTAGAGTGGAAGCAGTTGTGATAGTGGTTGAGGGTGGTAGAGGGTGGTAGTGATGATGGTAGCAGTTGTAATAGTGGTAGAAGGTGGTAGTGATGGTGATAGCAGTTGTAATAGTGGTAGGTGGTAGTGATATGGTAGCAGTGTAATAGTGGTAGAAGGTGGTAGTGATGGTGGTAGCAGTTGTAGTAGTGGTAGAAGGTGGTAGTGATGGTGGTAGCAGTTGTAATAGTGGTAGGTGGTAGTGATGGTGGTAGCAGTTGTAATAGTGGTAGAAGGTGGTAGTGATGGTGATAGCAGTTGTAATAGTGGTAGAAGGTGGTAGTGGTGACCTGTACTTAACTCAGTGGTGACCTGTACTTAACTCAGTGGTGACCTGTACCTAACTCAGTGGTGACCTGTACTTAACTCAGTGGTGACCTGTACTTAACTCAGTGGTGACCTGTACTTAACTCAGTGGTGACCTGTACTTAACTCTGTGAAGAAGTGTCTTGTGTGCTCCCGTGGACTGAACCAAGATGCCCTCCATCGAGCAACTTTACCAGCAACTTAAGGAAGAATTGAGGGCAGCGAAGATGGAGATACGGCGATTGACCGAGGAAAACAAGAGGATTCGTAGTAGTCCTCCTGTTTCGAGTCCTCAGGTCAAGAAGGGATCGTGGTCAGTGGCTGGACAGCAGGGAACGACGAAGTTGACGATCAAGAAGACGAATGGAAAGCAGAAACGATGAAGAAGAAGAGACTGCTGTGGAAACTCCTGTGGAAACCTCCAACACATTCTCGGTGCTACCCGACGAATGTGAGTCGACTACTGGGATCGTCACAACGAACGACAACAAGGAAGGTAAGAATATTGTTGTTGTTGGGGATAGCCAGGTTAGATACATGGATAGGGCATTCTGCTTGAAGGACAAGAGTAGGAGACAAAGGGTATGCTTTCCTGGGGCTGGGATGGAGGACATTGTTAGCCGGCTTGACAACATAATGAACGGTAATGGGATCAATCCTATTATTTGCCTCAGTGCTGGAGGCAATGATGTGGGCAAGCGTAGAAGTGAGGATTTATGTAGAAAGTTCAGGACAGCTATAGACATAATTAGGAAGAAGGGGGGGCGCCCTGTTATATGTGGCATTTTGCCAAGAAGAGGTGTTGGTAATGAATGGTTGTCCAGAGCAATTGGTATTAATTGTTGGCTGGATAAACACTGTAAGGATAATGCAGTACCATACATTGACAACTGGGACAACTTCTATGGCCGAAATGACATGTATTCCAGGGATGGGGTTCACTTATCGAGGGCAGGTGTGGGTTTTCTTGCTAACTCAGTTGAGGGGGTTGTTAGGACTTTAAACTAGGATTAGTTAGAGGTATGGGTTTAGAAATGATAAATAATGAGTATGGATATATTGACTTATGCTCTGATATTAAGAATCTTAATAGTAACTGTCATGGAGTAACTCTGGGTAATGATAATTTCAGAAATTGTGTTAAAACAAAGATGAATAGGAAAAACGAGCAGAAGAAAAAACATATGATGGTGTTTTATGCTAACAGTCGAAGTGCAAGAAATAAAATTAATGAACTACGTTTGGTAGCATGTGCTGGGAACTTTGATATCATTGCATTAACTGAAACGTGGTATGATTTAAAGAGTCGGGATATGACTGCTGAGTGTAATATTCAGGGATTTAAATTGTTCAATGTGGATAGATGCAATGGGAAGGGGGGAGGAGTTGCATTGTATGTTCGAGAAAATATTAATTGTTGCATAAAAACAGGTATAAAAATAGATGGAGCAGTAACAGAGTCTGTTTGGGTAGAGTTCGTGGAGGGTCAAGAAAAACTAATTCTAGGTGTAATATATACCGACCTCCAGGCTTGGATCACGATAGAGGGAGATTTTCTTTGGGACGAAATTGTTAGGCTTCTGGACACAGTAACATAGTCATAGTAGGGGACTTTAACTTTAGCCATATTGACTGAATTCTTTGACAGGTAATCTAGAGTCCAGTGACTTCATGGAAACAGTTCAGGACTGTTTTCTGAAACAGAGTGTAACTGAGCTACCAGGGGTAATAATTTGCTAGACCTAGTCTTGTCAAATAAGGAAACACTCGTGAATAATCTGGAGATCACTGAAGAGCTTGGCGCAAGTGATCACAAATCCATCACCTTTAGCATTAATTGGGAATGCAAGAATAATGATAATACAGTAAAAATCCCTGATTTTCGTTCTGCCGATTATAATGGACTTAGGGAACATCTGTCTAATCTTGATTGGGGTTATCTAGCTAATGATTTATTGACGATAATCATACTTATGAATATGAAGGGATCTGCTTTTATGATTGTTTTATTAATAATGTACAACAGTGCCCAGAGTATATACATTCCCCAGAGAGAAATTAGGTCTAATAATAACGATCCCAAATGGGTTAACAGGAGGCTAAAGCATCTATTAGGGGAGAAAAGGGGAATTTATAGGCGCATCAGAAGAGGAGAGGTTAACCTTACTGACCAATATGTTCAGCTTAAAAGAGAAGTAAAAAAGGCGATTAGAAAGGCTAAACGTGACTATGAAATTAGAGTTGCTAATGAATCAAAGATTAATCCAAGGGGTTCTTTCAAGTGTATAGGACGAAGGTGAAGGAAAAAGTAGGACCTCTGAAATCTGGAATGGACAGCTGACGGATAATGAACTGGAAAAGTGTTCCTTATTTAATGACTATTTTTTGTCAGTTTTTACACAGGAAGATGTAAATGAGATTCCAGTAATTAACAATTATTTAGTTCCTGATGAATTTAAGTTAACTAATTTTACTGTCACGAGGGACATGGTTATTAAACAGATAGACAAACTGAAACAAAATAAGTCCCCGGGACCCGATGAGTTGTTTTCAAGGGTACTTAAGGAATGCAAGATGGAGCTTAGTCAGCCATTAACGAGTGTATTCAATGCGTCCATCCTTACCAGTGTTGTGCCAGAGTTGTGGAAGATGGCTAATGTGGTTCCTATATTCAAATCAGGGGATAAGTCCACTCCTTCAAATTACCGTCCAATAAGCCTGACATCTATAGTGGGCAAGTTATTAGAATCAATTATAGCTGACATTATCAGAAGTCACCTTGAAGAGCATAACTTGATAAATGAATCTCAGCATGGATTCACGAGAGGTCGTTCCTGCCTGACAAACTTACTGACGTTCTTCAATAGAACATTTGAGGCAGTTGATAGTGATAAGGAATATGATATTGTTTATTTGGATTTTAGTAAAGCCTTCGACAGAGTACCTCACAAGAGACTCTTAAGATAAGTGGCTGCTCATGGTATAGGAGGTAAACTTCTAGCATGGATTGAGGCATAGCTTACCAATAGAAAGCAGAGAGTTACCATTAATGGAGTGAAATCTGAATGGGGATTAGTCACTAGTGGCGTTCCACAAGGATCAGTTTTAGGCCCTCTCTTGTTCATAATTTACATTAATGACCTTGATGAAGGGATTACTAGTGACATGAGTAAGTTTGCTGATGATACAAAGATAGGCCGTATAATTCACTCTGAGGAGGATATCAATGAACTCCAGGACGATTTGAACAAATTAATGTCTTGGTCTGAAAAATGGCAGATGAAGTTTAATGTGGATAAGTGTAAGGTACTTGCCCTTGGTAATGAAAATAACCCTCGAAGCTATAATCTAGGTGAAGTAGAGCTTGGTCATACAGAATGTGAAAAAGACTTGGGAGTCATGGTAAGCAGAAATCTAAAGCCAAGACAGCAGTGCCTTAGTGTGCGCAACAAGGCCAACAGATTACTTGGATTTATCTCAAGAAGTATAAGTAACAGAAGTCCAAAAGTTATTTTACAGCTCTATACATCACTAGTGAGCATTAAAATGGTATAAAATACCGACAGGTTGTTAGGTAAGACACATATGCAACAGTTAGGTATCTTTATTATGAAACGTTTCGCCTACACAGTAGGCTTCTTCAGTCAAGTACAGAAAAGTTGATAGAAGCAGAAGATACTTGAAGACGATGTAATCAGTCCATCACCCTTAAAGTTTTGAGGTGGTCAGTCCCTCAGTCTGGAGAAGAGCATTGTTCCATAGTATGAAACAATATGGAGATGAAGTGACAGGATGGAGCTTTTTATAGCGCCAAGAGGTGAGACGTAGGCCATAGGAGAGAGAAAGAACTCAGATGTTGACAGGTCAGGTCCCTCTCAAATCAGCCGCTCTCACTAGTGGAAGTTGTCGAAGTTGATTGCAGGTCCTGTACCAAGATACCCTTGTGTTGCAGTGTCTGACAGATTGAACATTAAAATGGTATAAAATACCGACAGGTTGTTAGGTAAGACACATATGCAACAGTTAGGTATCTTTATTATGAAACGTTCGCCTACACAGTAGGCTTCTTCAGTCAAGTACAGAAAAGTTGATAGAAGCAGAAGATACTTGAAGACGATGTAATCAGTCCATCACCCTTAAAGTTTTGAGGTGGTCAGTCCTCAGTCTGGAGAAGAGCATGTTCCATAGTTATGAAACAATATGGAGATGAAGTGACAGGATGGAGCTTTTTATAGCGCCAAGAGGTGAGACGTAGGCCACTAGGAGAGGAAAGAACTCAGATGTTGAGAGGTCAGGTCCCTCTCAAATCCAGCCGCTCTCACTAGTGGAAGTTGTCGAAGTTGATTGCAGGTCTGTACCAAGATACCCTTGTGTTGCAGTGTCTGACAGAAATTTAACATTAAATGGTATAAAATACCGACAGGTTGTTAGGTAAGACACATATGCAAAAAGTTAGGTATCTTTATATGAAACGTTTCGTCCTCACAGTAGCTTCCTTCATCAAGTACAAGAAAGTGATAGAAGCATGAGTACTTGAAGACGATTAATCATCAAACACCCTTAAAGTTTTGAGGTGGTCAGTCCCTCAGTCCCGGAGAAGACCATTGTTCCATAGTATGAAACAATATGGAATGAAGTGACATGATGGCAGCTTTTAAGCGCCAAGGGTAGACGTAGGCCACAGGAGAGGAAGAATCAGTTTGACAGGTCAGGTCCCCTCAATCCAGCCGCTCTCACTAGTGGAAGTTGTCGAAGTTGATTGCAGGTCTTACCAAGATACCCTTGTGTTGCATGTCTGACAGATTGAACATCTAAAATGCCTTATAAAAACCGAAATTTAGGTAGACCTGATCACGTTCAGTATCTTTCTATGAAACGTTTTCGACTTACACAGGAAGCTTCTTTCAGCAGTACAAAAAGGTGACTGAACGTCAAAATCTTTAAAGACTGATGGTATTCATCCATACCTTAAAGTTCTTCTGTCAGTCCTCATCAAAGGCATTTGTCCATGTACTGAACAATTGAAAAGGACGGCTGGACTTTGTAGGCCGATGTAACGTTTCACTACTAAGATACCTAGACTGTTGCATAGTCAGGTCCCTCTCACAATCCTGTCGCATTTGTATAATGGCAAGTTGTTCGACAGGTCTGTACCACTCAAACAAGGGGTTTTGTCAGTATCCTGCAATCAACTTCGAAACTTACTAAAAAGCCGACAGGGAGTTTAGTAAAGACCTATCAACGTCATAGTATCTTATTAAAACGGTTTTTCTACCTTTGTGGCTCTCAGTCCACAGTACATGGACAGATTTACAAAAGCTCGACAATCCTAGACGCGATTAATCTCCCATATTAGTTTTTTCAGTCACCTCATCTGGGAAAAGCATTGTTCCCTATTGTTCAATCGCGAACATGAGTTCTCGGACTGAACTGCCACCTCAAAATTTAAGGGTGATGGACTGATTACATCGTCCTTCAAGTATCTTCTGCTTCTATCAACTTTTCTGTACTTGACTGAAGAAGCCTACTGTGTAGGCGAAACGTTTCATAATAAAGATACCTAACTGTTGCATATGTGTCTTACCTAACAACCTGTCGGTATTTTATACCATTTTAATGTTCAATCTGTCAGACACTGCAACACAAGGGTATCTTGGTACAGACCTGCAATCAACTTCGACAACTTCCACTAGTGAGAGCGGCTGGATTTGAGAGGGACCTGACCTGTCAACATCTGAGTTCTTTCCTCTCCTAGTGGCCTACGTCTCACCTCTTGGCGCTATAAAAAGCTCCATCCTGTCACTTCATCTCCATATTGTTTCATACTATGGAACAATGGTCTTCTCCAGACTGAGGGACTGACCACCTCAAAACTTTAAGGGTG
The DNA here is from genome assembly GCF_026875155.1 of Cherax quadricarinatus. Classification (NCBI taxonomy): domain Eukaryota; kingdom Metazoa; phylum Arthropoda; class Malacostraca; order Decapoda; family Parastacidae; genus Cherax; species Cherax quadricarinatus. Next base: position 39,480,190 of record NC_069439.1, on the reverse strand, counting down.
ATGGACTGATTACATCGTCTTCAAGTATCATCTGCTTCTATCAACTTTTCTGTACTTGACTGAAGAAGCCTACTGTGTAGGCGAAACGTTTCATAATAAAGATACCTAACTGTTGCATATGTGTCTTACCTAACAACCTGTCGGTATTTTATACCATTTTAATGTTCAATCTGTCAGACACTGCAACACAAGGGTATCTTGGTACAGACCTGCAATCAACTTCGACAACTTCCACTAGTGAGAGCGGCTGGATTTGAGAGGGACCTGACCTGTCAACATCTGAGTTCTTTCCTCTCCTAGTGGCCTACGTCTCACCTCTTGGCGCTATAAAAAGCTCCATCCTGTCACTTCATCTCCATATTGTTTCATACTATGGAACAATGCTCTTCTCCAGACTGAGGGACTGACCACCTCAAAACTTTAAGGGTGATGGACTGATTACATCGTCTTCAAGTATCTTCTGCTTCTATCAACTTTTCTGTACTTGACTGAAGAAGCCTACTGTGTAGGCGAAACGTTTCATAATAAAGATACCTAACTGTTGCATATGTGTCTTACCTAACAACCTGTCGGTATTTTATACCATTTTAATGTTCAATCTGTCAGACACTGCAACACAAGGGTATCTTGGTACAGACCTGCAATCAACTTCGACAACTTCCACTAGTGAGAGCGGCTGGATTTGAGAGGGACCTGACCTGTCAACATCTGAGTTCTTACCTCTCCTAGTGGCCTATGTCTCACCTCTTGGCGCTATAAAAAGCTCCATCCTGTCACTTCATCTCCATATTGTTTCATACTATGGAACAATGTTCTTCTCCAGACTGAGGGACTGACCACCTCAAAACTTTAAGGGTGATGGACTGATTACATCGTCTTCAAGTATCTTCTGCTTCTATCAACTTTTCTGTACTTGACTGAAGAAGCCTACTGTGTAGGTGAAACGTTTCATAATAAAGATCCCTAACTGTTGCATATGTGTCTTACCTAACAACCTGTCGGTATTTTATACCATTTTAATGCTCACTAGTGATGTATAGAGCTGTAAAATAACTTTTGGACTTCTGTTACTTATACTTCTTGAGATAAATCCAATAATCTGTTGGCCTTGTTGCGCACACTAAGGCACTGCTGTCTTGGCTTTAGATTTCTGCTTACCATGACTCCCAAGTCTTTTTCACATTCTGTATGACCAAGCTCTACTTCACCTAGATTTTAGCTTCGAGGGTTATTTTCATTACCCAAAGGGGAAGTACCTTCACTTATCCACATTAAACTTATCTGCCATTTTTCAGACCAAGACATTAATTTGTTCAAATCGTCCTGGAGTTCATTTATATCCTCCTCAGAGTGAATTATACGGCCTATCTTTGTATCATCAGCAAACTTACTCAGTCACTAGTAATCCCTTCATCAAGGTCATTAATGTAAATTATGAACAAAAGAGGGCCTAAAATGATCCTTGTGGAACGCCACTAGTGACTAATCCCCATTCAGATTTCACTCCATTTAAAGGTAACTCTTGCTTTCTATTGGTAAGCCATGCCTCAATCCCCTGCTAGAAGTTTACCTCCTATACCATGAGCTGCCACTTTTCTTAAGAGTCCCCTTGTGAGGTACTCTGTCGAAGGCTTTACTAAAATCCAAATAAACAATATCATATTCCTTATCACTATCAACTGCCCCAAATGTTCTATTGAAGAACGTCAGTAAGTTTGTCAGGCAGGAACGACCTCTCGTGAATCTGCTGAGATTCATTTATCAAGTTATGCTCTTCAAGGGACTTTGATAATGTCAGCTATAATTGATTCTAATAACTTGCCCACATGTTTTCAGGCTTATTGGACGGTAATTTGAAGGAGTGGATTTTCCCCCTGTTTTGTTTGGAACCACATTAGCCATCTTCCACAAACCTGGCAAAAACACTGGTAAGGATGGACGCATTGAAAATCTTTAATGGCTGACTAAGCTCATCTTGCTTTCCCTTAAGTCCCCTTTGAAAAAAAATATGGGTCCGGGGATTTTTTTGTTTCAGTTTGTTATCTGTTTAAAAACCCCAGCCCCTCGTGACATAATATTTTAATTAAATTCATCGGAACTAAAAAAATTTTTAAATTACTGGAATCTATTTACATTTCCCTGTGTAAAAAATGAAAAAAAAATAGTCATTAAAAAAGGAAACACTTTCCCCAGTTATTATCCGTCACTGCCCTTTTCCCATTTTTTGAGGCCCATTTTTTCCTTCCCCCTTCTCCTATACACTTGAAAAAAACCCCTTTGGATTAATCTTTGATTCATTAGCAACTCTAATTTCATAGTCACGTTTGCTTTCTATCGCCTTTTTACTTCTTTTTTAAAGTAAAACATATTGGTCAGTAAGGTTAACCTCTCCTCTTCTGATGCCCCCTTAAATTCCTTTTCTCCCCTAATAGTGCTTTAGCCCCTTTTAAACCCCTTTGGGGATCGTTTATTATTAGACCTAATTTCTCTTGGGGAATGTATATCTTGGGCACTGTGTACATTATTAAGAAAAAATCTTAAAAGCAGTCCCTTCTTTTCATAAGTATGTTATCGTCAATAAAATCATTAGCTAGAAAACCCCCAATAAAGATTAGACAGATGTTCCCTAAGTCCATTTAATGGGCAGAACGAAAATCGGGGATTTTTACTGATTATCTTATTTTTGCTTTTCCCAATTAATGAAAAGGGTGGGGGATTTGTGTCATTGCCCCAAGCTCTTCAGTGATCTCCAAAAATTATTCACGAGTTTTCCCTTTATTGAAAAGACTGGGCTACAAATTTTTCCCCCGGGTAGGCTCAGTTACACTCTGTTTCAGAAAACAGCCCTGAACTTTTTCCCATGAAGTCATGGATCTAGATTCCCTGTCAAAGAATTCCAGTCAATTTGGCTAATTTTTAAATCCCCTATTTTGACTTGTTACTGTGTCCAAAAAAGCGAAACAATTTCGCCCCAAAGAATTTCCCCCTCTTCGTGATCCAAGCCTGGAGGTGGGTAATTACCCCTAGAATTATTTTTTCTTGCCCTCCACGAACCTACCCAAACGACTTGTTACTGCTCCATCTATTTTATACCTGTTTTTATGCAACAATTAATTTTTTTCTCGAACATACAAATGCAATCCCCCCCCTTTTCCCTTACATCTATCCACATTGAACAATTTAAATCCCTGAAATTAACTCAGCAGTCATATCCCGATTTCAAATTACCACGTTTCAGTTAAAGCAATGATACAAAGTTCCAGAAAATGCTACAAAGTAGTTCATTAATTTTATTTCTTGCACTTGACTGTTTTCAAAAACCCTCATATGTTTTTTTTTGCTCGTTTTTCCCCTTTCTGTTTGTTTTAGCACAATTTTGAAATTATCTTTCCCCGAGTTACTCCATGACGTTACTATTTAAGATTCTTAATTCAGAGCATAAGTCAATATTCCTACTCATTATTTTTCATTTCTAAACCATACCTCTAAAATAATCCCCGTTTAAAGTCCCAACAACCCCCCAATGAGTTGCAAAAAAACCCCCACCCGCCCCCGATAAGTGAACCCATCCTGGAATAATGTCATTTCGGCCATAGAAGTTGTCCAGTTGTCAAAGTATGGGGATGCATTATCTTCAGTGTTTATCCAGCCAAAATTAATTTCCCAATTGCTTGGGGAAATTTTTTATTAAAAAAACCCTCTTCTTGGCAAATGCCCATTTAACAGGGCGCCCCTCCTTCTTCCAATTATGTCTATGCTGTCCGAATTTCTACATAAATCCTACTTCTACGCTTGCCCACATCATTGCCTCCAGCACTGAGGCAAATTAGGATTTATCCCATTACCCTTCATGATGTTGTAAAGCCCGGTAACAATGTCCTCCATCCCAGCCCCCGGAAAGCATACCCTTTGTCTTTCCTACTCTTGTCCTTCAAGAGAATGCCCATCCATGTATCTAACCGGCTATCCCCAACAACAACAAATTCTTACCTTCCCTTGTTTCGTTCGTTGTGAGTCCCAGTATCGCTCACATTCGTCGGGTTAAAACACCGAGAATGGTTTGGGGGTTTCCCCCCAGGAGTTTCACAGCAGTCTCTTTTTCTTCATTTGTTTCGGTTTCCATTGTTTTTCTTGATCGTCAACTTCGTCGTTCCCCGCTGTTTTCCCCCACTGCACGACCCCTTTTTGACCTGAACTCGAAACAGGAGGACTACTACGAACCCCTTGTTTCCCCGGTCATCGCGTATCTCCATCTTCGCTGCCCTCAATTTTCCTTAAATTGCTGGTAAAGTTGCTGATGGAGGCATCTTGGGTTTAGTCCAGGGAGCACACAAGCACTTCTTCACAGAGTTAAAACAGGCACCCCTGAGTTAAATACAGGTCACCCTGAGTTAAGTAAGGTCACCACTGAGTTAAGTACAGGTCACCAAGAGTAAGTACAGGTCCCATCCACCTTTACCCCTATTACACTGCTACCACATCACTACCACCTTCTACCCCTTTACAACTGCTACCCCACATACCACCTTTACCCCTATTACAAATGCTACCCTCATCACTACCACCCTTACCCCCCTAACCCCCTATCACAACTGCTTCCCTCTACCCCACACCTTCATAATTTTTTATAACTTTTTCTTAAATTATATATGTGTTTCTCACATTCTTTACCAACGGGCTGACACTAGAAGTTTTCTTTGGAGCCATGGTGACTTATTTAGCAGTTGCAAGCACTAAAACGAATGGAATATTATGAAATGTATCGTATGAACTCGTGGGATCATCCTCACTCACTGATAAACAATGGGACACTGGCTGGGAATGGAGTGTGAGGCGGCTCGGGGCTGTGTGTACCTGTCCCAGACGAACTACTATTCGTGAGTCAATCTACGATTAGCGAGCCCATGTTTTTATGAAAATATTGCTACGATTTCTGAAAAGTACGACTCTTGAGCCCTATGATTATCGAGGGACCACTGTATTATAAACAACGGGCCCAAGACTGATCACTGTGGAGCGCCACTTGTTACAGATCCCCACTTGGATTTAACCCCATTTATGGACACTCTCTGCTTCCTGTCTGTGAGCCATGACTCGATCCATGAGAGCACTTTTCCCCAAATGCCATGAGCTGCCACTTTCTTTAACAGTCTCTGGTGCAGTACTCTATCAAAAGCCTTACTAAAAATCTAAGTAAATAATATAAACTTTTCATATCACACCTCAAAGCTTACTGAAGAAAGTATAAATTATTAGACAAGAACAACCCCTTGTGAATCCATGCTGAGTATCATTAACACCTGACTGTGGCAACCCCCCAATCCTGAGGTGTCTTCTGGTGTCGCAAAATTTAAAAAAACAAAATTATTTTTTTTTATGAAATGATAGAGAATCTTTTCCGATTGTAATGACACCAAAAAAAAAAAACGATTTGATGGAAAACTGATGGAATTGCCTCGCAAAGTTACGACCTCGGGGAAATTTTCAAATCGGCGATTTTGCCCACTTTAGCACTATTTTCGAATTTCCCTTGTTCCTGTCGACCAACTCATAGGGTATTTTCTTTAAAACCTACTTTTTTCTATCGATAGAGTACAAGAACTGCCCCTTTACCCGATTTCAACTACCCAAATGTGGTCAGAAATTTCAATTTGGCATTCACGAAAATTAAAAATATGCCCAAATTTTTAAAAAAAGGTCAGAATGAACAATGCAGACATTCCTGGGTCTAAAAAACATATTTTTGTTTATCAGTCATGTCTCCAGGCCCTCTGATATTAAATCTTTGCTTTCTATTTTGATTTTTTTTTCAAACAAAAAATAGAAGACTTACTATTATGCAGACTACTGCAATACTGTAATAATTGTATAAATAACATCAACCCATTCATGACTGCATATCAGAATGGCTAGTTGGACATTTATTGGACAATGGCATCATTTGTTTACTTTTGAACATTGGCAAAAATCAAACATTTCCCGTAGTTTGAGCTGCATTTCCAGGTTCTTTTTATAGTAAAATTAATCAAAATCACCTCTATTTCTATAATATGTTTACCATTCTATCAAATGAGACCAAGAAAACGAGAATACAACCATAAATACTATAGGAAAATAGACCACAAATTCGGCATTTTAATTAAAAAAAAACGGCCGGAGTTTTTTTTTCTCATTATGCACTGCGTGCTCCAGGATTTTTTTTATATGGTGCACACTGACCACACAGACCCATTCTCTCACATGTTGGTCAACCAGCTTTCTCCTGCTTGATTTGAAGCCGCTAGAATTTATGAGTATATATACGTCAAACACGGTACCTCGTAAGACGTATACCTGGAGTTTACCTGGAGAGAGATCCGGGGGTCAACGCCCCCGCGGCCCGGTCTGTGACCAGGCCTCCTGGTGGATCAGAGCCTGATCAACCAGGCTGTTGCTGCTGGCTGCACGCAAACCAACGTACGAGCCACAGCCCGGCTGATCAGGAACCGACTTTAGGTGCTTGTCCAGTGCCAGCTTGAAGACTGCCAGGGGTCTGTTGGTAATCCCCCTTATGTATGCTGGGAGGCAGTTGAACAGTCTCAGGCCCCTGACACTTATTGTATGGTCTCTTAACGTGCTAGTGACACCCCTGCTTTTCATTGGGGGGATGTTGCATCGTCTGCAAAGTCTTTTGCTTTCGTAGTGAGTGATTTTCGTGTGCAAGTTCGGTACTAGTCCCTCTAGGATTTTCCAGGTGTATATAATCATGTATCTCTCCCGCCTGCATTCCAGGGAATACAGGTTCAGGAACGTATATACGGCCGCGAGAGTCAAAGGGTTAATCTGATTATGCTTATCCAGATGACTTCTTATAATCTCAGCTATAATTGACTAGTATTTGCCTACAATTGAGGTCAGGCTTATTGGGCGATAATTTGATGGTAACGACTTGTCCCCTGTTTTAAAAATAGGAATTACATTAGCCTTCTTCCATATATCAGACACTACACCTGTTTAAAGAGATAAATTAAAAATATTAGTTAATGGTTCACAGAGTTCCATTTTGCATTCCTCAAGAACCCTTGAAAAAAGCTCATCAGGTCCCGGCGACTTATTTTGCTTCAGTCGGTCTATTTGTTTCATAACCATTTCACTAGTGGCTGTGATGTTACATAATTTATCTTCTTCAGGTCCACTATAAAAATTAATTACTGGGATATTGTTAGTGTCTTCCTGTGTAAAAACAGAGAGAAAATTAGTGCTTTAAATTTATTTCTCATTGTTTTCTGTGTGTAAAACTATATAGTTATTCTCTATAAAATGTATTTTTTGTTAATATTTTTGGGTGTCTGGAATGGATTTACATTATTTCTTATGGGAAATATTATTTCGATTTTCGTCCATTTCGGATTTCGACCAACCTTCTGGAACGGATTAAGGATGAAAACCAGGGTTCCACTGTATTATTATATTATAAAAGTTGTGTTAACTGGTTTCCCTGAACTGCTACATAAATGTAGTCTTGTTTACACTTCAACAGGTTAAAGAATGAGACGTTTGTGCAACATTTGGGTATCTTCATTGTGGAAACATTTTGCCTGCCAGGAAGATCAGAAGGAATTTGATGTAATCAACCTGGAAATGTGGTCAAGCATATGCTTGAAGAAGGGGCTTATGTACTGCAGACAAGTGAGTTGAAGCACTTATAGACAGCATCTATAGAGGAAAAATCCACTAGTGGAAGTTGGTCATGCTTATTACTATTATAATAAAAAAGAAGCGCTAAACCACAAGGGCTATACAAGCGCTGCAGGGTAGGGAAGGAAGCGAGGGCATTGGGTGGCAGAAGGGGGGAGGGATGATTTGTAGGTTACAGAAAACAGCGGGGTAGGGGACAGTGCGTGGGTAGAGGGTAGCAAGAGATTGAGGTAGAAAGGGCTGAGGGGAGTGCTAAAGGTATCATCAGAGTTTATAGAGTAAGTCAGTTGTCAAAAAGTCAGTGAGATAGTCCAGATGAAAGGTGGGTTCATCAGCAAGAAGGAAAGGTAAAGAGATAGCAGCAGAGTGAAGACGACGGCGGAGATAAATTCTGCGTGCTCATTGATAGAGTGGGCAGTCTAACAGAATGTGGCTGACCGATACTGGAACCTGACAATTCTCACAGAGAGGAGCAGGGCATCTCTCCATGAGATATCCATGAGTAAGACGAGTGTGGCCAATGCGAAGGCGGGAGACAGTAATCTCCCAACCTCGACACATACACTTAATCACATCCATCCGGGGTGACCTGCAGACTCTCATGGCCCAGGGTCACAGGGCTACCATCAACTGGATCCCGAGCCATGTGGGTATCCCTGGCAATGATGCTGCAGATGAGGCTGCTAGGACTGCAACCCTCGAGGCACAGCCACGTGCTGCGATCTCCATCAGCCTCAGCCAGATTGCGCTGTGGGCTGCTGGAGTGGCCAGGCGCCCATTCCCTGATCCTGGGGATTCACGGAGCCTCTGTTGGTATGTCAGGGCAACCCACAGGGTGCCCCCTCCAAGTATTTGGACACAGTCCAGGGAACTGAGGGTGCATATCCACCGCCTACGCTTAGGGTATCCCACCACTGTGCGGATTGTTGAATGGGCATGAGTGGAGCTCTGTGCCCATTGTGACCAAATGGTTCTGCAGCCCATGGTGCACTACCTGTTAGACTGCCCGGATACGATGCCCCTTCACCGTAGACACTTCCCAATGACCCCAGTAGGGCAGGCCCGAGAGGATGAGGTAGCACATCTTCTGTACTTAGCTGTCATGGACTTGGAAACCTTACTTCCAGTCTTTGCACGTCATCCACCCCCCCGCTGAAGTTGCTGCGAGGGCCTGCTTTGGGCCTCCATTGCACTGCACACCAGCCACTGTTAGTGCACACTAACGTTTGGTACGTCATCTGGCCATAGGACCGGTGAGGTACCCTCCCCCCTTCCTGCTGAAGACCTGCCACGCAGGTGCAAGTAACGATAAATCTCACTTCCCTACCCGGGGAGCCAATGCCGGGTCACCAAAATGGAAGAGACCCGGGCCGGGATACCATACCGGCGAATCAAATAGAATAGAATAGAAGAATACTCAGAGAGAGATCGATACCATGCCTAACCCTTCTAGGGTAGGGTAGGTGCCTGAGCCCGAGCCTTTAGCTCATAAGACTCATTCCCATTTGCCCCCTTGGGGCGGGGATGGCAGACCAGAGAGGCCTAGCTTGTGGCTAGGCCTGGGGACAGTTGGTCCCAAAGATGAGGAGGTGCTTGTGCCTCCTCCCATGGGAGACTTAAGTCTCAGCCACTCCCTAAAGAGGGAGCCAAGGCCGGGCCACCACTTGGAAAAAGCCTGGGCCGGGAGAATACCGGCGAATCTTAAATAATAATCATACTCAGAAAGCCTCACTCTAACTAAATCTATGAAAACAATGCTGGCCAGAATTACACACAAATCTAGAGAGCTTATCTGAGGTTCCTGGAGCTGTCTTGTCCAGTCGTCTGATATCTCAAGTTATGCAGGAATGCACATCCTCCAATTTCGCCTCCTATTTGAGAGGTGTCAACAGAATTTTAACCTCTAGAGCACGAAAATTTCTTCCCATTACACCAACGTTTGTACAAAATTCAAAACCAAGATGGTGAGTCTCGTCTGCGCAGACGCAGGCTTTCCGTTTTCTATGACATAAATATTATTAAATACAGTATGGCCATCTATTTACGTAAAAATACTGAGTTACTGGAAAATATATACAGTATTTTCCACACTGCGGCCGGCCGGAGTTCATTGCTAAACGATTCAAATTACTCGTTCCTTTAGGAGACGATTCCCCAGTTCGGTTTAGTGGGTGTTC
>NC_069439.1:39422066-39469836 GCF_026875155.1 Cherax quadricarinatus | reverse complement strand
ACAGGATCAAATAACAGAGTATATATAAAAAAGAAATAACTTTTAAAAACATTTGAAATTTTGGAGTTTCCAGACAAAATGGAGAGACTTAGTGCTTACTGAGCTCACGAAGAATGTAAACAAACAAGGTGGGGCGCGGTGACCATATTAGAAAGTCAGGTGGGGGGAGCCGTATAGCGAGTTTTGGTCATAATTTGAAATGCCCGTATTAGCGGAACGCCGTAAAGTGAAATGCCGTAAAGTGGGGCCTTCCTGTATATTTTATTTTATTTTTTTTTATTATCACACTGGCCGAATCCCACCAAGGCAGGGTGGCCCGAAAAAGAAAAACTTTCACCATCATTCACTCCATCACTGTCTTGCCAGAAGGGTGCTTTACACTACAGTTTTTAAACTCCAACATTAACACCCCTCCTTCAGAGTGCAGGCACTGCACTTTCCGTCTCCAGGACTCAAGTCCGGCCTGCCGGTTTCCCTGAACCCCTTCATAGATGTTACTTTGCTCACACTCCAACAGCACGTCAAGTATTAAAAACTATTTGTCTCCATTCACTCCTATCAAACACGCTATGCATGCCCTGCTGGAAGTCCAAGCCCTCGCACACAAAAACCTCCTTTACCCCTCTCTCCAACCTTTCCTAGGCCGACCCCTACCCCGCCTTCCTTCCACTACAGACTGATACACTCTTGAAGTCATTCTGTTTCGCTCCATTCTCTCTACATGTCCGACCCACCTCAACAACCCTTCCTCAGCCTCTGGACAACAGTTTTGGTAATCCCGCACCTCCTCCTAACTTCCAAACTACGAATTCTCTGCATTATATTCACACCACACATTGCCCTCAGACATGACATCTCCACTGCCTCCAGCCTTCTCCTCGCTGCAACATTCATCACCCATGCTTCACACCCATATAAGAGCGTTGGTAAAACTATACTCTCATACATTCCCCTCTTTGCCTCCAAGAACAAAGTTCTTTGTCTCCACAGACTCCTAAGTGCACCACTCACTCTTTTCCCTTCATCAATTCTATGATTCACCTCATCTTTCATAGACCCATCCGCTGACACGTCCACTCCCAAATATCTGAATACATTCACCTCCTCCATACTCTCTCCCTCCAATCTGATATCCAATCTTTCATCACCTCGTTTATCGTAATTAATCCGTTCATGGAAGTGTTACTATTATCGAAATCTATGATTTTCGAATCAATTTTCCCCATAAGAAATAATGTAAATACAATTAATCCGTTCCTGACACCCAGAAGTATCAACAAAAATTTATTTTTTCGTTAAAGATAGATTTACATGCACAAAAGAATGAACATTCGACATGACATTTACCTTTAAGGCTGTTGTTGATGAATGGAAGACAGGGGGGAGGGGAGGGAGGGAGGTTATTGTTGGAAGAGGAATCCCCCCCCAAAAGGCCCTCTGGGCATTCAGGGTCACTTTCCTAGCTTAAATATGATTTACTGCAAAAAAAATCCCAAATAAATTTTAAAGCACTAATAAAAATGTATAAATGAACTTGGGGAATAGGTATTGTGAGTGGAACAGCTCCTAGGGGGTGACAACTAAAAACTTTGGGGGTTTTAAAAATTTAGGCTGGATAAATACTGATGAAGGGGGGGTTTTGGTGGGATTTGCCCTGAGCTTTTTTCTTGGGTACATTTTTTGTTATGGGTTGGATTTGTGAAGGCCCTGCCTAGCAGGGGCCAGCGGGCCTGTTGCAGGTTCCTACTTTCTTAAGTTTTTTATGTTCTTATTTAACCTTTGACTGTCGGGCCTATTGTAGTCTTACGGGGTTTATTGTTTGACTTTATATACTCAAAAAATTCTGGGCTTCAAATCAAGCGGAAAATTTGGGGAGGCCCCATTGAGAGAATGGGTCTGTGGGCAGTGTGCCCCATATAAAAAAATCCGGACACGCAGTGCATAAAAAAAAAAAAAACAAAGCCCTTTTTTTTTAATTTAAACCCCTTTGGGGGTTCCCAAGGGCCCCCAAATTGGAGTCACGCACCAGTGTCCAAAAATTTTTAAAAAAAAAATTTTTATTTTTTCTTATAAATCGTAGAGAATTTTTTTTGTGAAGGTAATAAAAAAAAAAGTACGAAATTTGGGGAAAATTTTACGAAATTTTCTCTCCGAATTTGATGTGTCACGATATTTCAATCGGGATTTGCCGACTTTGATCCCTTTTTGGCCCAAATTACATTATTCCAATCAACCCAAATTTTTAGCTATTTCCTAGTTTACTTCTATTCTATCGATTGGCACAAAAAACGTAAGTCAAATGTTTCAACTACAAAATAAAATACTGGGGAAAATTTTAATTTGGCCAATTTAACACAAAATTTAAAATTTCCAATTTCAAAATGGGTCCGAATGAACAAAAGTAGCATTTCCGGCAGTAACTACATTTTCCCCTGTTTTATTATGTTTTGAGGTTTACAAATAAATTCCATTTTGATTTTTTATTCATATAATGAATTTTTATTCACACCAAAAAATAGATGATTTACTGTTATGCAATACTGTAATAATTGTATAAATATCATCACCATATTTGTGAATGTATATTAGACCCACCAGCTGTCGTGTATTAGACGTGTGAGGTCGTTTGTTTACTCTTGAATATCGGCAAAAATTTAACATTTCTGCTACTTTGAGCTCAGTTTCAAGCCATTTCCAATGCTAAAACCAATCAAAATCATCTCTATTTCTGTAATATGTCTTCCATTCTATCAAATGAGACCAAGAAATCGCAAATACAACTATAAAAAACATACGAAAAAACACTGCAAAGTTGCTGTTTTAATCGAAAAATCATGATTTCATTTTTTTTCTCTCATTATACACAGTGTGCTGCAGGATCTGTTTTATGTGGTGCACACATACCACATAGATGTATTCTCTCATATCTAGGCCCAAATGTACCACTCACAGTTTATCAGAGTGAGCTGAGCTCATGGCGTAGATCTACGGTTTGGACCCTGAACGTAAAGCCGTAGATCTACGGGACGGACCCTGAAAGGGTTAAAATGCTGACTTTGTGGTCTATTTTTGTATAGTATTTATGGTTGTTTTCTCATTTTCTTGGTCTCATTTGATAGAATGGAAAACTTATTATAGAAATAGAGGTGATTTTGATTGATTTTACTATAAAAAGAACCTGGGAATGGAGCTCAAAGTAGGGGAAATGTTTGATTTTTGCCATTGTTCAAAAGTAAACAAATGATTTCATTTTCCAATAAATGTCCAACTAGCCATTCTAATATGCAGTCATAAATGGGTTGATGTTATTTATACAATTATTACAGTATTGCAGTAGTCTGCATAATAGTAAGTCTTCTATTTTTTGTTTGAATAAAAAATCAAAATAGAAAGCAAGAGTAATATCAGAGGGGCCTAGAGATGTGACTGATGAACAAAGAAAATGTTATTTTAGAGCCAGGAATGTCTGCATTGTTCATTCTGGACCTTATTTTGAAACTGTCATATTTTTCAATTTTCGTGAAATTGGCCAAATTGCAAATTTCTGACCACATTATTGGGTAGTTGAAATCGGTAAATGGGCAGTTTCTTGTACTCAATCGATAGAAAAAATGGAGTTCTAAAGAAATAGCAATGAGTTTGGTTGACTGGAACAACAGAATTAGCCGAAAATAGGGCTCAAAGTGGGCAAAATCGCCGATTTGTAAATATCACTGAGGTCGCTAACTTCGCGAGAGCATAATTCCGTCAGTTTTCCATCAAATTTAGTTTTTTTTTGGTGTCTTTACAATCGGGAAAAGATTCTCAATCATTTCATAAGAAAAAATATTTTTTTTTTTTAAATTTTGCGAAACCAGGAGACACCTCAGGATTGGGGGTTGCGGCAGTCAAGGGGTTAACATCACACTTACCAGTAGGGTGATCGTGGCTAGGACCATGGGTAGCTTTAAGAAGAAATTGGACAAATATATGAGTGGGAGGAGCTGAGTTTGATTTGTCATTGGGTACAGGAGTAAATTCTTTGGTAGCTTTGGGTAGAGGTCATTTTGATAAGGACCTGCCTTGTATGGGCCAGTAGACCTGCAGTGTTCTTCCATTGTTATGTTCTTAGTGGGAAGGATTGTAAAGGACCTGCCTAGTATGGGCCAACAGGCCTACTGCAGTGTTTCCCCTTTCTTATGTTCTTATTGGAGACTTGTTTGTGTGAGGGAGGGACGGCAAGTTTATTGTTGGAGAATATGACAGTAATATCAACTCTACAGCTTATTTATCTATCACGTTTCAACTAATATGACATAATAAACAATATTAATAACATAGAAACATGGAATATACTCTAGAATGAATAAAATAAGTCATTATGTATGTCACGAGAGGTGTTGTGTTGTTGTTGGGTATATAAGGGCCACTCAGAATAAGCCGTCCATAATGGTGATGAAGCAGCAGCTGAGGCGGCGGTGTTTTCTGTTGCCCTATATAACTCCAACAACATTGGAGGAGTTGGTAGAATTGCTGAATCACTGAAGAAGACACCCTCTACGACCATCACTACCACCTTCTACCACTATTACAACTGCTACCACCATCACTACCACCTACCACTATTACAATGCTACCACCTACCACTATTACAACTGCTACCACCATCACTACCAACCTCTACCACCATCAACCACTATCACAACTGCTTCCACTCTACCACCACCACCTTCATATTTTTCTACAAACTTTTTCTTAAATTACACCTACCATCCGACTTATGACCTGCTCGACTTACGACCACTCGACTTGCGACCGTGTTTTTTATGCAAAATTTCTGGGAAATAAACAACTATTTGTGTTGTACACAGTGTTTATCCTAAACCTTACAGTATAAAATACAGTACTAACAGCATAAAAAGTAAAGTAAAACATGAAATACCAAAATAAAACATTAAAATAGTCATTACAAAAATGTTATGTTGATATTCAGTAGTAAGTTCGACTTCCGACCATTTCGACTTACGACCGGTTTCTCGGAACCGAACTCGGTCGTAAGTCGGATGGTAGGTGTATATGCGTTTCTCACATTCTTTACCAAAGGGCTGGCACTAGAAGCTTTCTTTGGAGCCATGGTGACTTATTTAGCAGCTGCAAACACTAAAACGAATGGAATATTATGAAATGTATCGTATGAACTAGTGGGATCATCCTCACTCACTGATAAACAATGGCACACTGGCTGGGAATGGAGTGTGAGGCGGCACTGGGCTGTGTGTACCTGGCCCGGACAAACTACTATTCGCGAGTCAATCTCCGATTAGCAAGCCCATGTTTATACGAAAATATCACTAAGATTTCCGAAATCTACGATTCTCGAGAACTACGATTATCGAGGGACCACTGTATATTGTGTATACATGCTCCTCCCACTCACATATTTGTCCAATCTCTTATTAAAGCTACCCAAGGTCATATCCAAGCTAAAATCTTTGGAAGTTTCAAATTTAGTTTGGATAAATACATTGGTGAGATTAGGTCTTGCACTTGAGTAAATAGAATTATCACTACCACTATCACGACCGAGTGGTGGCCTGTACTTAGCTCGAGTGGTGACCTGCACTTAGGTCTGTGAAGCTCTGTCTAGTGTGCTCGCATGAATCTGCAAAAGATGTCCTCTCTTGAGCAACTCTACCAGGAGCTAAAAGAGGAGTTTAGGGTTGCTAGCTTGAGATACGGCGACTGACAAAGGAAAACAAGAGGATTTCAAAGTAATCCTCCTGTTGTGAGTCCTCAGGTCAAGAGAGGAACCTGGTTGGTGGCCAGCCAACATGGAACGAAGCTGAAAATCAAAAAGACTGTTGGAATGGCAGAAACAACGAAGCTCTAGAAAACTACTGTGGAGACTTCCAACCCATTTTCAGTGTTACCGGATGAATATGTGTTGTCTACTGGAAACGTCACAATGAGTACGAAAGAATCATTGGCAGAGGAGGGTGAGTTGACATCCCTTGAAACCCCAATGAAGACCATTGAACTCCACCAGTGAAGGTAAGAACATTGTTTTAGTTGGGGACAGTCAAGTGAAATTTATGGATAGGGCATTTTGTCTTAGGGACAGGAAGAGGAGACAGAGGGTATGTTTTCCTGGGGCTGGGAAGGGGTATATTGGGAGTAATCCTATTATCTGCCTCAGTGCGGGAGGCAATGATGTTGGCAGACGTAGGAGTGAAGACCTGATTAGCAGGAATAGAACAGCAATAGAGATAATTAAGAAGAAGGGTGGGAACCCTGTGATATGTGGCATTTTGCCCAGGGCAGGAGTTGGAAATGAATGGTTGTCCAGGGCAATTGATGTTAATTGCTGGCAAGACAAACACTGTAAGGAAAATGCAGTAACATTCATAGACAACTGGGACCTCTTCTATGGCAGAAATGACATGTATGCCAGGGATGGGGTTCACTTATCTAGGTTTGGGGTGGGAGCACTGGCCAACACATTGCAGGGAGTTGTTAGGTCTTTAAACTAGAAATAGATAGTGGTATGGGCTGTTGTGGAAAATCAATGTATTCCGAGTATAGCAATAGTGTGAGTTTTAAGGAAGCCAGTTTTAGGCAGAATGAGGTAGAGGAGTGAGGTAAAAACACAATTTTGCAACAGATAGCATCTTTATTCCGAAACGTTTCGCCTATACAGTAGGTTTCTTCAGTCAAGCACAGAAAAGTTGACTATCAACTTTCCCACAAATTTTTAATACTTTATATGGACCTTTTCATGCTACTAATAATTTATTTGACTTGATAGGCAAAAGTACCAGAACTTCATCCCTACTTTAAACTTCTCTGACTTTTGGAAATTCAAATAGGTTTTGTACTGGTCCATTGACAAGCTTAAGTTTTTCGAAATATGTCAGAGGTCTCCTCAAGTTTGGATCTAAGGTCAAGGAGAGACTGGTAAGAAGACTGAACCTCAGCATTTACCTCCTCATTAGTCCATAAGTCATGAAGGATGGACAATGGCCTCCGGGCCTGTCTACATATAGAATTTCAAAAGGTGAAAAACCAAAGAGTCACTGGGAACTTCCCTCATGGCAAACAAAGCACAGGGTAGGTAACGATGCCACCCCTTAGGTTTAAGGAACAAAGTTTCCTTAAAATGGACTTGAGAATCGAACTGCGCTCAATCCTCCCATTACAGCGGGATGATAAGGGTGTGGTGAAGAGGGGCTTCACTCCCAGAATTGGTAGAGATGTTGCATTAAGTCAGAGGGAGAATTGTGTCCAAGGTCAGAAAAAATTTTTCTCTAGGGATGCCCACTCTGGAGAAGTATGGACAAAAAGGCTTCAGCCACCTCTGTATAGTTATGGTCTTTAAGGGTACGGCTTCAGGGAAACTCGAAGCAAAAATCAACTAAAGTTAATATATATCTATGTCCCCCAGATGAAAGTGGAGATAAAGGACCAACGATGTCAACAGCTACTCTTCAAAAGGGTACTGAAAAGATAGGCATTTTTGCCATAGGTACTCGCCTGTTACCTCGGGAGGATGACAGTTGGCAAACTTTACACGATCTACAATAGGTAGTGACATCTGAGGACATTTTTGGCCAAAATAGGTTTCCCTAATTTTATTTAAGGTTTTACGATGCGAGAAATGTCCGGCCACTGCAGGTCATGAGCCATTTTAAGAACAGTCTTTCTGCATTAACTTGGAACAACAAGATGGAAAGTCTATCTCATCTGAATTTAATTTGAATATTGACTTATACCAAATATCCTTTATTATTCAAATATATAAAAAGTTTTTCCTTTGAATAACTTGATTTTGTTTAGCTGCATTATGGCAATTCTGAAGAGAAGGCAATTACGTTGTAAATTGACAAAAGAGCCCTTCGATATATCTAAAGGTTTGAAGTCAGGAAAATCAAAGGAGGGACAGTAGGGGAAGCTGGGCTTTGGTCTGAGCCCTAGTCAAGACATTTATGGTATCGGAGGTGATATCTTCACTTTCATCTAACAAGTGAACCGGTGATCCTACTACCTTGCTTTCGTGAGTAGCATCACGGGTTTTTTTAATCCCAAAAGAATCTCACAGATATTGTCTCATCTGAGCTTTCGAGGGCTTCTCTGACTCTACGGGAAGGGGATTTGAAAAGCTTATGTCCATCTTTGGAGATGAAAGGTCAACCTCAGAAGGAAGAATGGCACCTTTTACATTACCTATTGTACGGAGCAAGAAGTGACAGGAGCTAGTACGGCTTCAACCAACCTGTAAACCCATTTAGACCTAATGTAACAAGGGAAATGGTGGAAAAGTGTCCGTAGGGCCCCAAGTAGTCTAAAAGTATAGCAGAGGAATTTGTTTTCTTTAAGGTTAGGAACCGCTTATCAGAAATGACATACATGTGCATCCATTGTCTCATAAAATGGTAGTCATTAAGTCCATTAACTGCTCCTGAACAGAAGGTGCTTGGTCATTACAGTCTTTAAACTTCTTCCAACTTTTTGGACCTTCTTAGAAGGACAATCTGGACGTTTATGTCCCTTAACACCACACAAATGACAAACAGGAATAAAAGAAGATTTTACTTTCCACTAGAGGCTTTGATTTCTTAAGGTCTGATGAACCCTTGCCCTTAGGGTTCGATCCCTTTAGGTCTTTATAGGAATTGTGGCCTCAGCATACAGGTCAGCAGCCTCAGCAACTTCCTCAGCTTTAATCAGGTTACGTTCTTTTGATGTGTTCGTATCTGGTGAGGAAGAGCTGTCAGGAATGGTCAGCAACCATGAAGTCTCTAAGAGATTCATAACTGTGATCAATTCCTGAACTCTCTATCCAAAAGTTGAACAAACGAAAAAGTGTTGCCTGTTAACTGCTGAAAGTTCTGGCCAGGCTGTAAGGTGGCATACCCGAATCTTTCCTGTAAGAATTTGTGGTTTTTTGATATGCTTTAAGGATTGTCTTCTTCAGGTAGGTTATAATTACATATGATATCCCACGACAAAGTTGCATAGATATTCAAAGCTGTACCGGAAAATAACATTCCTAACCCGGAGCCCAGGTGTCAGCAGGCCATTCACAGAGGGAGCGGTTTTTTTCAAACCTGATAATGTATGAAGTAATGTCATCACCCTCTGTGAGGAGGTAAATTAGGTGTTGGAATATGTGCACTAGCTGCATGATGTTCAAGTACCCTTCCCCCTAAATTTTTGTGTCAAAGTTAACTTTTTATTCTCTAATTAAAGGCAAGATTTTTCGAGCTCGCGATCCTTTTCTCTCTCTATTAACTCATGTTTCTCTAGCTTTTTCCTCACGTTCTCTAGCTTTTCCTCAATTCTCATTCCTTTGCTCTTTCCTCAAGTTCTCTTAATTTAACTTGTTCCTCACGTATTTAGCCTGTTCCTCACGTTCTCTAGCTCTTCTTCATGATCAAGTCTATCACGCTCCTTTTTGTCTTCCTCTTTCTCTTTCGGGCTTTCTTGGGTTTCTCTCTCATTCTCTCTCTCTCCTTTTTCTCCTGTCTTTCAAGGTCCACTTTCTCCTTTTTCTCTTCTCTTTCGATTCTCTCTCTCTCCTTTTCTTCTTCTCTTTCCATTTCTGTCTTTCTTCCTTTCAATTCTCTCTCTTTCAAGTCTTTCCTGGAACTTAACAACTAATGAAAGATTCTAAATTTTTCCCTGTTTTTTTCCTAACTTACTTCTAGCGTTATCCAAAACTGGTATTCCTCCATACTTGCAAGAATAAAATTAAACTACCAGGGGAAAAAAGGAAACGGTATCAAAGAAAGGAGGGTTCAATTCCCGCTCCGCTCAACTGCAAAAAACCAAGGGCTCGATCCCTGCTTAAATTAAACAATATGTATTAATGAAAACGAAGGGTTTCTATGCCGGCTCCCAGCAAACAGTAAGTAGAATGGGGTCCCTTGACCATCCAGTCTTCTCACCCAAAAAATCAAGTGTGTCCTACGACACTTCCTTGATATAATAAAAAGCTCAATGAACAAATTGTCACTGGAAAAATCTCGGGTCCCTAGAGTCTAATCTTCCAAATGTTTCAAGCTCGAAAAGGTGGCAGAATTAAATATTATATCCGCCTGACTTGACTCACAATAAATTGAGACATAAAAAATACCAAATCTTTTTTAAAAACCTGTACCGTAGTCCTACCATAGAGAATGATTACTCTGGCTGGGGGTAACCATCTGTGGTATGCGGGGTTGAAGTTCCAATGGTAGATTCGAGATGGAGTTGAATCTTGATTCAGTCGAGTTGATCCTGGGGCAAGGTCGCCACTTGTGAAGGCTAACTCAGCCCTGTAACCAACCTCAGTAAGTATTTCCAAAGGGTGGCTCCTCCTAATGAAAATTAATGAATAGAAAAAGAAATAATAAACAGACAATGATAAAAACTTTATTATTTAGAAACGGAAAATGTAAAACAATAAAACATGAATAGGTATCCTAATTGAAAGAAAATGAAAAAAGAAATGAAAAAAATTACATTTGAATCAACGCTAATATAGGTAAATCATGGTAATGGGGTGTCAGGGGTTGGTGACATGCGTTTTTGAAACGTACCGTTGCTGACATGGGGGGGGGTTTGCAGGGGGTTGGTGACCACCACAGGCTCGTTCCTCACAGAGTGTAGCCGTGAATAATTACTTCAGATGACAGGAAAACAGATTCGTTACCACTGCTATGATGAGGGTTAGGTCCTGGTTGGCTTACAAACAGGTAAGTATATTAAACATGGAAAGTCTCAGGACGTTAGTCCTTCCTTCTATTCTTCTCGAGGTTGGCAGGTGACCCTCTCTGTCATTCCAAGAGTAGTGTTGGGAGCTGTGAGTCGAATGATTTACTGTTTGACCGCAGCCCCACACGTCACCTTTCGGGGGAGGGGGAGAAGAGGGAGGGGCAGGGATAGCGGGAGCTAGACTGACCCTACCTTAACAAGCAGCCGGCCCAATCAAACTATCACTTTCGGGGAGGGGGAAAAAGGGGGGGGGGAATAGTGGGAGCTGGACTTACCCTACCTTAACAAGTAGCCGGCAATGAAACTATTGTTACTATATACTCCCTCACTGCTCCTATCTATTGAACTTTTCCCTCACACCTGGTAATTATTATCAGTATAATGACAACAATAATACTGCTGATAGTTTACTTGGTAATTATTTACCAGTATCATGACATCAATTGATACTGAGATAAGTTTACCTGTTAATTATACCAGTTATTAATGACAGTGATACTGCTGATACTTTACTGGTAATTACCAGTATAATGACAACAATGATACTGTGATAGTTTACCAGGTAATTTTTAAGGATAATTGACCAACACTGTTACTGTGATTGTTTACGTTGGTAATTAAACAGTATAATGACAACAAATGATACTGGGCTGATAGCTTACTGGTAATTATACCAGTATAATGACAACAATGATACTGCTGATAGTTTACCTGGTAATTATTACCAGTATAATGACAACAATGATACTCCTGATAGTTTACCTGGTAATTATTATCAGTATAATGACAATATACTGCTGATTTTTACCTGGGTAATTATTATAGTATAATGACAACAATGAATTGTCTGGATAGTTTACCTGGTAATATCAGATTAGGACAACAATGATCCTGTGATTGTTTACTGGTTAATTATGACAGTATATGACAACAATGATACTCCTGTCGTTTACCTGGAAATTATTAACAGTTACTGACAAACAAATGATACTGCTGATAGTTTACCTTGGAATTACCAGGTATAAAGACAACAATGCTACTGATGATAGTTTACTGCTTATCATTAATACCAGTATAATGACACAATGATACTGCTGATGTTTACCTGGTAATTATTACTGTATAATGACCAAAACACTGATAGTGGATCGATAGTTTACCTGGTATTATTACAGTATAATGACTATGATTACTGCTGATAGTTCTACCTGGTAATGACAGTATAATGACAACAATGATACTCTGATTTTGTTTACTGGTAATTATCAGTTCTAATGCATGATTACTGCTGATCGTTTTCCCTGGTAATTCTCAGTGAATGACAATGGATACTGCTGATTGTTTACTGTAATTATCAGTATAATGACAAGCAATGGATACTGCTTTGATAATTACAGTATAAAGACAATGCTTATGCTGATAGTTTAACCTCGGTATTATTACAGTATAATGACAATAATGTACTGCTGCTGTTTACCTGGTATTATCAGTATAATTGAATGACAACCAATGTAATTGCAGATGAGTTTACCTGGATTTATTTCAGTATAAATGACAACAATGATACTGCTGATCGTTTACCTGGTAATTACAGTAGAAATGACAACATTGAGACTGCTGATAGTTGTACTGGAATTATTACCAGTATAAGGACAACACTGACACTGCTCTGATAGTTACTGGTAATTATTATCAGTATAATGGACAACAATGATATGTGATAGTTTACCTGGTAATTATTACCACTATAATGACAACAATGATTACTGCTGATAGTTTATCCTGGTTCATTATACCTGTATAATGAAAAAATGGTTACTGCTGGATAGTTTACCTGGTAATTTTCAGTATAATGACAACAATGTTCTGCTGATAGTTTTACCTGGTAATTATTTTCAGTATAAATGACAACAATGATACTGTGATCGTTTACCTGGGTTAATTACCAGTATTATGAAACAATGGTACTGGCTGATTGTTTACCTGGTAATTATCAGTATAATGACAACAAGATACTGCTGCTGATAGTTTACCTGGTAATTATCAGTTAAATGGACAACAAGTATTGAGAATGCTGATAGTTTACCTGGTACTTATCAGTATAATGACACAATATTATGCTGATAGTTTACCTGGTAAATTACCAGTATAAGACCAATAATGATACGCTGCTAGTTTACTGGTTAATTTTACCAGATATAATGAAACAATGATAACGGCTGATAAGTTTACTTGTAATTATTACCAGTATAATGACCACAATGATTACTGTGATAGTTTACTTGTTATTACCAGTATAATGACAACATGTACTGCTGATGTTTACCTGGTAATTATTATCAGTATAATGACAACAATGATACTGCTGATAGTTTACCAGGTAATTATTACCAGTATAATGACAACAATGATACTGCTGATAGTTTACCTGGTAATTATTATCAGTATAATGACAACATGCTACTGCTGTTAGTTTACCTGGTAGTTCTTATCAGATAATAGACAATGAACTGCTGATTAGTTTTACCTGGTTAATTATTACCAGTATAATGACAACAATGATACTGCTGATAAGTTTACTAGTAATTATTACCAGTATAATGACAACAGTGGGGGTGAGTTGGACCTGATAGCTTGTGCTACCAGGACGGTTGCCGTGTTCCTCCCTTAAGTCAATGTGACCTGACCTGACTAGGTTGGGTGCATTGGCCGGTAGGAGACTTGGACCTGCCTCGCATGGGCCAGTAGGCCTGCTGCAGTGTTCCTTCCATCCTTATGCGCACCTGTGATAGTTTACTGGGTAATTATTACCAGTATAATGACAACATGATGAATGACTGATAGTTTACTGGTTAATTATTACAGTATAATGACAACAAATGATAATGCTGAAGTTTACTGGTAAATATTTATAATTGGACAACAATGATACTGCTGATAGTTTACCTGGTAATTATTACCAGTATAATGACACAATGTACTGCTGACAGTTTTTACCTGGTAATTATTCCAGTATAATGACAACAATGATAATGTGATCGTTTTCCGGTAAATTCAGTATAATGACAACAATGATACTGCTGAAGTTTACCTGTTATTATCACCAGTTTAATGATAACAATGATATGACTGAGAGTTTACTGGTGTGTCCCCGCCCCACCCCCCCCGCCCCCCCACCCCCCCCCCCGTAATTATTACCAGTATAATGACAACAATGTATTACTGTGATAGTTTACCCTACCACGGTAATTATTACAGTATAATGAAAAATGATACTGCTGATAGCTTTACTGGTAATTATTACAGTATACTGACAACAATGAATACTGCTGAGAGTTTACTTTTAATTAATACCAGATATAATGACAACAATGATTACTGGCTGATCGTACCTGGTAATTATTACCATTTAATTATTTTTTTTAATGACAACAATAATTCTGCCTGATAGTTTACCGGTAATTATTACCAGTATAATGGACAAACAATGTACTGTGATAGTTTACCTGGTAATTCATTACCAGTATAATGACCCAACAATGATACTGTGATAGTTTACCTGGTTATTACCAGTATAATGACCCCTGATACTGCTGATGTTTACTGGTAATTATCAGTATAATGTCAACAATGTTACTGCTGATAGTTTACCTGGTAATTTATTACCAGTATAATGGGACAATAATGATACTGCTGATCGTTACCTGGTTACTTCTTACCGTATAATGACAATAAAATGATACTGCTGATTTAGTCTTACCTAGTAATTATTACCAGGTCTAATGACAACAATGATGCTGCTGATTGTTTACTGGTAATACCCGTATAATGACAACATGATTTACTGCCTGATAGTTTACTGGTTAATTATTACCTGAGTATAATGACACAATGATAATGCTGTTAGTTTACCTGGTTTAATTATCAGATATAATGACAACAATGATTTACTGCTGATTGTTACCAGGTAATTATGACCAGCATAATGCCAACAATATATTTGCTAGTTTTAGGTTATTATTTAATCAGTATGAATGACAACAATGATACTGCTGATAGTTTACCTGGTAATTATCAGTATAATGACAATGATACTGGCTGATTTTTTTTTAGTTTACCTGGAATTATTACCTGTATCATGACAAACAATGATACTGCTGTGATAGTTTTTCATAGTAATTATTACCAGTTATAATGACAAACAGTGGGGTTGAGTTGGACCTGATAGCTTGTGCTTCAGGCGGTTGCCGTTCCTCCCTTATAGTCAATGTGCCCTGACCCTGACTAGGTTGGGTGCATTGCCGGTAGGGACTTGGACCTGCCTCGCATGGCCCAGTTAGGCCTGCTGCAGTGTTCCTCAATCTTTGAGACTGCTGATAGTTTACTGAGTTAATTATTACCAGTATAATGACACCAAAGATAATGCTGATAGTTTACTGGTAATTATTACCAGTATAATGACAACAATGGAAAATGCTGATAGTTTATGGTGAATTATCAGTATAATGACAACAAAGATACTGCTGAAAGTGTACCTGGTAAATTACTACCAGTTATAATGATACACTGATACTGTGACAGTTTACTGGTACTGATTACCAGTTTAATACGACACACTGTAATGCTGATATGCTTACCTGGTAATTATCCGTATAATGACAATCAATGATATGCTGATAGTACCTGGTAATTATCCCCACCCCCCACCAGTTTAATGACAACAATATATGCTGATAGTTTACCTGGTAATTATTAAACGTAAAATGACAATGATACTGCTGATAGTTTACTGGTAATTTACCATTATAATGACAACAATGTAACTGCTGAGAGTTTACTGGTAATTATTTACCAGTTATAATGCCAACAATGATACTGCTGACAGTTTACCCTGGTAATTATACTGTATAATGACAACCAATAATTATGCTGATAGTTTACCTGGTAATTATTACCATGTATAATGACAACAATGATACTGCTGATAGTTTACCTGGTATTATTACCCGTCTAATGACACAATGAGTACTGCTGATTGTTTACCTGGTATTTGACCAGTATAATGACAAAACATGATACTGCTGAACGTTTATGGTAATTATTACCAGTATAATGGACAACAAATGATACGGCTGATAGTTTACTGGTAATTATCATCAGTATAATGCCAAACAATGGATACTGCGGATAGTTTTACTGGTATTACCAGTATAATGACAATGATTCTGCTGATTAGTTTGCTGGTAATTATTCTCAGTATAATGTCACAATGCTACTGCTGTTAGTTTACCTGGTAATTCAGTTAAATGACACAATGATACTGCTGATAGTTTACTGGCAATAATTACCAGTATAATGACAAGCAATGATTACGCTGATAGTTTACCTGGTTAATTATTACCAGTTTAATAATGTCAACAGGGGGGTTTGAGTGGACCTGATTGCTTGTGCTACCAGGGACGGTTTGCCGTGGTTCCTCCTTAGTCCAGTGTGTCCTGACCTGACTAGGTTGGGTGCAATTGGCCGGTGCAGGAGACTTGGACCTGCTCGCACCTGCCAGTAGGCCTGCTGCAGTGTTCCCTTCGTTCTTATGATTACTGGCCTGTTAGTTTACCTGGTAATTACCAGTCTAATGACAACAATGCTAATGCTGACAGTTTACCTGGTATTTATTCCAGTATAAGGACAAACATTGCTTAATGCTGATAGTTTACCTGGTAATTATTATCAGTATAATTACAACAATTGGATACTGCTGATTTAGTTTTACCTTGGTAATTATTACCACAGTATAATGACAACAATGATACTGCTGATAGTTACCTGGTAAATTACCAGTACAATGACACAATGATTATGCTGATAGTTTACCTGGTAATTATTACCAGTATAATGCACAATGATTATGCTGATCGTTTAACCTGGTTAATTAGAGTATAATGACAACAATGATTACTGTGATAGTTTACCTGGTAATTATCACCAGTCTTATACCACAAGAATACTGCTGCTAGTTTAACTGGTAATTATTCCCAGTATAATGACAACAATGATACTGCTGATAGTGTACCTTGGTAATTACCAGTATAATGAAAACAATGATACTGCTGATACTGTAACCTGGTAATTATTACCAGGTAATGCCACAAAATGAAATGCTGATAGTTAACTGGTAATATTACCAGTTATAATGACAACAATAATACTGCTGATAGTTTACCTGGTAATTATTCCCTGTATGACAACATTGATACTGTCATGTTTACCTGGAATTATTACAGTTTAATGCAATGATACTGCTTATAGTTTTTTACCAGGTAATTACCAGTATAATGACAACTGATACTTGTGATAGTTTACTGGGTAATTATTACCAGTATAATGACAAATATATTGATGATAGTTTAACCTGGTAATTATATCCCAGTATAATGAAAGAATGATACTGCTGATAGTTTACTAGGTAATTTACCAGTACAATGGACAACAATGATACTGATGATAGTTTACCTGGCAATTATTACGTAATAATGGACTCAATGACACTGCTGATAGTTTACCTGGTAATTATTATCAGTATAACGACAACCAATGATATGCTGATAGTTTACCTGGTTAATTCACAGTATAATGACAACAATGATACTGCTGATAGTTTACCTGGTAATTATTACAGTATAATGCAAATAATTGGTTACTGGGATAGTTTACCTGGTAATTTTTCAGTATAATGACAAACATGATACAGCTGAAAGTTTACCTGGTAATTATCAGTATAATGACAACAAGATATGCTGATAGTTTACTGGTAATTATTACCAGTTATATGAAAACAATGATTAGGGTAGTTTACCTGTAATTATTTATCAGTATAATGACAACAATGATATGTGATAGTTACCTCGTAATTATTACCACTTTAATGGCAACAATGATTACTGCTGATAGTTTACTGGTAATTATCAGTATAATGAAAACCATGGATACTGTGAAAGTTTACCTGTAATTATTACAGTATAATGGCAACAATGATATGCTGATTAGTTTAACTAGGTAATTATCAGTCTAATGCACAATTGATACTGGGATAGTTTACCTGGTAATACAACTATCAGTATAAATGACATAATGATACTGCTGGTTTTACTGGTAATTAAATCGTATAATGAAACAATGATACTGCTGATAAGTTTACTGGTAATTACCAGTCTAATGACACAATGATACTTGTGATAGTTTACCTGGTAATTAGTCTCAGTTAATGATCACCATGGATATGCTGATGTATACCTGTAATTATCACTATAATGACAAAATGATCTGCTGATAGTTTACCTGGTAATTACTGTATAATGAACAACAATGATACTGCTGATAGTTTACCTGGGTATTATCTGTTAATGACAACAATGATACTGCTGAGTTTACCTGGAAATTATTATCGTATAATGACAATACCATGATACTGCTGTTAGATTGATAGTTTGACCTTGGTAATTATTACAGTATGTAATGACTCTATAATACTCCTGATTAGTTTACCTGGTAAGTATTACCAGTATAATGACAACAATGATACTGATGATAGTTTACCTGGTAATTATCTGTATAATGACAACATTGATACTGCTGTTAGTTTACCTGGTAATTATTATTACCAGTATAATGACCACAATGATACTACTGATAGTTTACTGGTAATTATTTCCAGTATAATGACTACATATGATAATGCTTATAGTTTCCTGGTGATTATCGTTAATGACAACATAATGATACTGCTGATAGTTTACCTGGTAATTATTTCCAGTATAATTGACAACAATAATCTGCTGATAGTTTACCTGGTAATTTTCAGTATAATGACAACAATGTACTGCTGATAGTTTACCTGGTAAATATTACCAGTATAATGTAAACAATAATGACTGCGGATAGTTTTACTGTATTATTACCAGTATAATGACATCAATGATACGTGATAGTTTCTGGTAATTATACCAGTATAATGACAAACAATGATTTACTGCTGGAGAGTTTACCTGGTAATTATTCCCGTATAATGACAGCAATGATTAATGCTGATAGTTTACTGGTAATTATCACAGTATATGACAACAATTAACTGCTGTAGTTTACTAGTAAATTATTACAGTATAATGACAACAATGATACTGCTGATAGTTTACCTGGTAAATTACAGTATAATGACAATGATACTGCTGAGTTTACCTAGTAATTATTACCAGTATAATGACAACAATGATTCTGCTGATAGTTTTCCTGGTAATTATTACCAGTTATGCAACAATGGATATGCTGTAGTTTACCTGGTTTTAATTACAGTATAATTGGACAAACAATGATGATACTGCTGATAGTTTACCTGGTATTATTACAGTATAATTACAACAATGATACTGCTGATAGTTTACCTGGAAAATTATCATCAGTATAAATGACAAACATGGATTACAGGCTGATAGTTTCCTGGTAATTACCAGTTAATAAATGACAACAATGATATGCTGATAGTTTACCTGGCAATTATTCACTGTATAATGACAACAATTGAACTGCTAGTTCCACCTGGTAATTATTATCCAGTTATTAATGACAAACAATGATACTGCTGATGGTTTACTGGGTAATTACCAGGATAATTGACAACAATGTTAACTGTGATCGTTTTTACCTGGTAATTATTACAGGAATAATGACAACTGATACTGCTGTTAGTTTACTGGTAATTATCAGTATAATGACAACAAATGATACTGTGGATAGTTTACTGGTGGTAAATTTACCAGTATAATGAAACTATGATACTGCTGATAGTTTTACCTGGTAATTACAAGTATAATGAAAATAATGGTAATGCTGTAGTTTCTACCTGGTAATTTTCAGTATAATGACACAATGGATACTGCTGAAGTTTACCTGGTAATTATTACAGTATAATGACATGATACTGCTGATAGTTTACCTGGTAATTATTACAAGTTATAATGACAACAATGATACTGCTGTAGTTTACCTGGTAATTATTCTCAGTATTATGACAACAATGATACTGCTGATTAGTTTACCTGGTAATTATTCCACTTAATGACAAACAATGTTACTGTTATGTTTACTGTAATTATCAGTTATAATGAAAAACAATGATACTGCTGAATTTTTACCTGGTAATTATCAGGTATAATGTCATCAATGAAACTTCTGATAGTTTACTGTAATATTATTCAGTATAATGACAAAATGATACTGCTGAGTTACCTGGTAATTATTTCAGAATCTGACAAACAATGATACTGCTGTGATAGTTTACCTGGTAATTATTATCAGTATTATTTGGACAATTAATGATATGCTGATAGTTTACCTGGTATTTCTTCCCAGTATAATGACAACAATGATTATGCTGATAGTTTACCTTGGTAATTTATTACCAGTTTATAATGACAACATGATACTGCTGATGTTTACCTTTCCCCCCCCCCCCCCCCCCCCCCCCCCCCCCCCCCCCCCCCCGGCCCCCCTCCCCCCCCCCCCCACCCCCCCCCCAAGACTCCCTCCATACCCCCCCCACGCCCTCCCCCCCCCCCCCCCCCCCCTCTCCCCCCCCCCCCAATTGGAACAATGATACTGCTGATAGTTTACCTGGTTAATTTTTACCAGTATAATGACACAATGATACTGCTGATAGTTACTGGTTTATTATTACTGTATAATGACAACAATGATAATGCTGATAGTTTATGTGGTAATTATTATCAGTTAATGACCAAACAATGATACTGCTGATAGTTACCTGGTAATTATCATCAGTATAATGCAACAAATAATTACTGCTGATGTTTACCTGGGTAATTATTACAGTCTAATGACAACAATGATTATGCTGATAGTTTACCTGGTACTATTACCAGGATAATGACACATTGATACTGCTGAGAGTTTACCTGGTAATAATTTACAGTATAAGACAACAGGATCTGCTGATAAGTTTACCTGGGTAATTTTCACCAGTATAATTGAACTATATACTGCTGTAGTTTACCTGGTAATGATTCCAGTATATTTGGACAACAATGATACTGCTGATAGTTTACCTGGTAATTATTATCTGTATAATGACAACAATGATACTGCTGAGGAGTTTTATGCCTGGTATTATTACCAGTATAATGAAACAATGATATGCTGTGAATAGTTTTACCTGGTATTATTACCAAGTATAATGACATAAATAAGACTGCTGTTAGTTTACTGGTAATTACCAGTATAATGACAACAATGATTATGCCTGATAGTTTACCTGGTAATTATATACAGTATAATGACACAATGATACGCTGATAGTTTATGGGTGTAATTACCAGTATAATGACAACAATGATTACTGCTCATAGTTTCCCTGGTCATTATTACCAGTATAATGACAACCAATTGATTACTGACTGATAGTTTACCTGGTAAGTATCCTCAGTTTAATGACAACAAGGATAACTGCTGATAGTTTACCTGTAATTTACCAGTAAAATGACAACAAGACCAGGACCAACACGTTACTGAATTCACAAAACACAATGAGTAAACTGTATGTTGCTACAACAGTAAACAAAACTACAAGAGTTACAGAGGACTTAGGGTTTCCCTATGACCACATTGGACCACCCCCATATTCCCTTTTAAAATCAGGCATAATTACAGATATTACCACAGACCACTACCCTACTTTCCTCTAACAACTCTTGGTAAATTACCCCAAGGACACTACTAAAGTCTCCTTCAGACTTCACAGATGAGGCCGCATTAATAACTTCACAACAGCCGTAGCAATACATTGACTGGCACACTGAGCTAGAAATCATACTGATATTGGGACGAATGTATTAATAATGTTCTAAAAAGACTCAATCCCTATATAACATGCACTTGCCCCCAAAAAAAACTAAGGCAGATGTCAGCTAAGAGACTGAACAGTCCCTGGTCTAACACCCCAGGCATTTCAAATCCATAAATTACAAAACACCAATATGAAAAACAGTCTGAATGGGTCACATAACCAGTGGACCAAAACAAAAAAACGTTACTCGTCATCCTAACCAATCCTGATAAGAAGGGCCTAAAAAAATTGTTATTATGAGAACAGATTATCCACTTTACGAGGGTGATATAAAAAAGGACCTGGTGAAACCTATCATAAAATTCTGGGAACAAAAAAAGGATATCACGAAATAGCGAAATAAAATTAGCCAAAAATCAGATTGAACCCCAACTCCCACCAACAGAAACAGCCAAACAGACTCAATGAATTCTTCTCCACTATAGGACAAAACCTTGACAATAAAATCCAAGCTCAGTTACCCCACCAAATGACTACCTCAACGGCAACTACCCGAAAACACTGTGCATAGCTTCCGAACTAACCCATAGAAGTCTCATTATTATCAACGCACTAAAAATCAAGGCAGGAGATTTAAATACCGTACCACCCTTTATATAATAAAATAAGTTGTCACAAGATGCTATCACCATATCATTGCACACTCTTTAACAAATCATTGAATCCTCCACCTTCCCTACAGTACTCAAAATAGCAAGGGTCACCCCGATCCACAATGGGAGGAGACCAACAGAGTTGAATAACTATAGGCCAATATCCAACTTACATCGCTCTCAAAAATCTTCGAAAAAATTAATTCATAAACGAATCTACGCCTACCTTATCTCCCAAAACATACTCAACCCCTGCTATTTGGAGTTCTGGCCTAATAAAAATACCAATTGATTGCTATTTTACACATGCTAGAACATATTTACACTGCAATAGAGAAAAAAAAAAATAAAAAATAATAAGTAGTCCCACGGGGGATCTTCATTGGACTTACGTTAAGCTTTTTTGAACAGGGGACCTGAGTGCTCACGTAAAAATTGTCACACTATGGTATAAGAGGGCATCCTCAAACTACCTCTGTCATACTCAGCAACAGTAAGCCAATTATGTGACGCAAATGGTGGCAAACTCTTCTGCACAACCAATTACGTTGGAGTCCCACGGGGAAGGTGTCCTTGGCCCTCCTTCTCTTTTCCTTTACATAAATGACCTTACCAAATGTTCGCACTTTACTCAAAACCCACAATATTTGGCTGGATGACACAACTACGTCTTCTCCCACCCGAAGCCAGTCACGTAGCCAAATCTCGTAAATACCGAATTACAAGAAAACTATCTACCTGGTATGGAGTACTAGAGTAAAAACTTACACTAAACATTGTCAAAACCTACTTCATTCAGTTTGGTAACAGAGATACAGATGTCCCTCTTAACATAATGATAAACGGATCACTATCACAAAGCTAACAGAGGGAAAAATTCTTTAGGAATCACCTTGATAATAGACTCAAATTTCATACACATATACAACAAATGTTCTTAAGAAATTTTCCAAGAAACGGTTAGGCCATACTATCGAAGATAACGGTACTATGCTCCACAGTCAGCCTCTGGGCCCTATATACTCTTTATTTTACCCCTATATCCACTATGGAATTTGTGCTGGGGCTCAAACAACAGTAACCATCTCAGACCATATAATTATCCCCACAAAAAAGGTGCTGGTTAGAATGATAACTAATTATCATCTACTGGTCAGCTCACTCCACTATATTCAATACCTAACCTACTCGCCATACAAAACAGCACTACTTATTACTGCACCTATTACCCTACTAGAACACTCAACTCTGATATTAACCTCCCCTCTAACATCTCTTGCCAACTCAACTGAAACATGACCATAACACAAGGCACAGATTCACTCTTTGATATTTTTCTCGTGTCCAATCTCACCTATGCAAAAATCAATGCACATAAAAGGCCCTATAAATCTGGAATTCATTACCTGTAATTAAAAGAAACACTACCTGTTTATAAAATTCAAGTTTTTCTCAAGATCACTTACTACCCAAAACCAAATAAATACTGAATAACTGAACCTTATAAATTGTATATCTTAAATGTTTCTCACAATTATTTCATTTATAAATGGTTTTAAAACCTAACAACCAAATCTAACTTTATTTTTTTTTAAAATACACTACCTAACTGAATCTCCCATTCTACGAAATTTACAACAATGCATGGAACCATTGACCTGTCTTTGTATTACTCAACTTGTGCTTTATAGTAAATCCGTTTACATTAATGTTTTTCATGATTTCATCATGGCTTAGTTTATCTTAAGTTTAAATTTTAAAGGCCAGGGACCGTAATGCTATGATAGCATAAGTGGCTTTGGCATGCTGCTCTTTGTATTTTTTTTGTAACTCTGTAAGGTGCTCAAAATTATAAATAAATAAAATAAATAATAAATAAAATAGAAATAAATAAAATGATACTCTGATAGTTTACCTGGCAATTATTACCAGTATAATGACAACAATGACACTGCTGATAGGTCGCACCTGGTAATTGATTATCAAGTATAGGACAACAATGATTGGCTGATAGTTTTACCTGGTAATTACCAGTTATTATGACAACAATGATACTGCTGATAGTTCTACATGGTAATTATACCAGAATAATGAAACAACAAGGATACTGCTGATAGTTTACCTGGTAATTATCAGTATAATGACAGATAGTTTACCCTAGTAAATATCAGTATAATGACACAATGATACGGCTGATAGATTACCTGGTAATTACCAGTAAAATGACAACAATGATTACTGCTGACAGTTTACCTGGCAATTACAGTATAATGACAACAATGGATACTGCTGATAGTTTACCTGGTAATTACCAGTATTAATGACAACAAATGAGACCTGCTGATAGTTTACATGGTAATTATTACCAGAATATTGACAACAATGACATGTGATAGTTTACCTGGTAATTAACAGAATACTGGACAACAATGATACTGGAAAATAGTTTACCTGGTAATTATTTACCAGTATAATGAACAACAATGATATGTGATAGTTTACCTGGGAATTACCAGTATTATTGACAACAATGATACTGCTGTAGTCTTACCTGGTATTATCCAGTATGACCAACAATGATACTAATAGTTTACCAGGTATTATCAGTTAATGACAACAATGAGTATGCTGATAGTTTACTGAGTAATTACCAGTAAATGACAACAATGATACTTGTGATCGTGTCCCTGGGAATTACCAGTATAATGCACACTATGATTCTGGCGGAAGAGTTTCCTGGGTAATTATCAGTATATTGACCACAATGATACTGCTGTGGTTTACCTGGTAATTACCAGTATAATGACAACAATGATACTGCTGATATTTACCCTGGTAATTTTACCAGATAATGGACAACAATGTACTGCTGATTAGTTTACCTGGTAATTTTCCGTATAATGACAACAATGATACTGCTGATAGTTACCTGGTAATATTACCAGTATAATGACAACAACGATTCTGCTGATAGTTTACTGGTAATTTACCAGTATAATGATCAACAATGATACTGCTGATAGTTTAATGGAATTATCAGGAAATAATGACATACCAATGATGACTGCGCTAGTTTACTGGCTGGTAAGTACCAGTATGTCAAAAATGATACTGCTGATAGTTTACCTGGTAATTATTACCAATATTAATGAAAAAAAGGATACTGCTGTTAGTTTACCTGGTAATTCCCAGTATCATGACACCGATGATACTGCTGATTGCTTACCTGGTTAATTATTACCAGTTATAATGACAAACCAAGGATACTGCTGATAGTTTACCGGGTAAATTATCAGTATAATGACAACAATGATACTGCTGATAGTTTGTACCTCGTTAATTATTACCTAGTATAATGACAATGTGGCTGTTTGTTTTTCCTGTAATTATTATCAGGATAATGACAATGATACTGCTGATAGTTTACCTGGTATTATTCTCACTATAATGACAACAATGTACTGCGATAGTTTATCTGGTATTATTACAGTATAATGACAAAAGATACAGCTGATAGTTTACTGGTAATTATTACCAGAATCCACAACAATGATACAGCTTGCAAGTTACTTTGTAATTATGACCAGTTTAATGACACAATGATACTGTGATAGTTTACCTGGTATTACCCAGGATAATGACAACAATGATACTTGCTGATAGTTTACCTGGTTAATTATTATTCAGTATAATGACAACCTATGTACTGAGGATTGTTTACCTGGTAATTATCAGTATCATGACAACAATGATACTGCTGATAGTTTAACCTGGCAATTTTATCAGTATAAATGACAACAATGATTACTGTGATAGTTTACCTGGAAATATTATCAGAATAAATGACAACAATGATACTGCTGCCCAGTTTACCTGGTATTATCGTATAATGACAACAATGATATGCTGATGTTTACCTGGTAATACCAGTATAAGACAACAATGATACTGCTGATAGTATACTGGTATTATTACCAGTTAATGACAAACAATATATGATGATAGTTTAACCTGGTAATTATTCAGTATAATGACAACAATGATATATGCGGATGTTTACCTGGTTTTCTAAGTATAATGACAACAATATACTGCTGTAGCTTACCTGGTAATAACCAATATAATGACACCAATGATACTGCTGCTATTTGCCTGGTAATTTCGTATAATGACAACAATGATACCTGTGATAGTTTACCTGGAAATTATTATCAGTTATAATGACAACAATGATACTGCTGATAGTTTACCAGGTAAATTATTACAGTATATGAAACACTGATACTGCGGATAGTTTCCCTGGGAATTATCAGTATAATGACAACAATGATGTGCTGTAGTTTTAACCTAGGTAATTATCAGTATAATGACACCAATGATACTGTGATAGTTTACCTGGTAGTTCCAGTATCATGACAACAATGATTTCTGCTGATAGTTGACTGGTAATTACCATGGATAATGACAATGATACTGCTGATAGTTATAGTTTCCTGGTAATTATTAATCTGTATAATGACAAACCAATGATACTGCTGATAGTTTTACCTGGTATTTATTATCATATAATGACAAACAATGATATGTGTAGTTTACTGTAATTAGTTTCAGTTAATGAAAACAATGATAATGTGATAGTTTACCTGGTAATTACCAGTATAATGACAACAATGAGTACTGCTGATAGTTTACCTGGTATTTATTCCCAGTATAATGACAACAATGATACTCCTGATTAGTTTGCCTGGTATTATCACTATTAATGACAAACAATGATATGCTGATAGTTTACCTGGTTATTATATGTAACTGACAACAAATGTATGCTGTAGTTTACCTGGTAATTATTAAAAGTATAACTGACACAACAATAATACTTGCGGTAGTTACCTGGTAATTAATACCAGTATAATGGACAACAGTGATACTGATGAAAGTTTACTGGTAATTATAACAGTAAAATGACAATGATACTGCTGATAGTTTTAACCTGGGTTAATTACCAGTATAATGACAAACAATTGATATGCTGGTGATAGTTTACCTGGTAATTATCAGTATAATGACAATGATACTGCTGATTGTTTACCAGGATAATTACGACAGTATAATGACAACATGATACTGCTGATTGTTTACCTGGTTAATTATCGTATTAATGAAACCATGATTACTGCTGATAGTTTTACCTGTTAATTACAGTATAAAGACAACATATGATATGCTGATTGTTTTACTTTGTAATTATTACCAGGATAATGACACAATGATATGTTGATGTTTACTTGGTAATTATTTACCAGTATCATGACATCAATTGATACTGAGATAAGTTTACCTGTTAATTATACCAGTTATTAATGACAGTGATACTGCTGATACTTTACTGGTAATTACCAGTATAATGACAACAATGATACTGTGATAGTTTACCAGGTAATTTTTAAGGATAATTGACCAACACTGTTACTGTGATTGTTTACGTTGGTAATTAAACAGTATAATGACAACAAATGATACTGGGCTGATAGCTTACTGGTAATTATACCAGTATAATGACAACAATGATACTGCTCATAGTTTGCCTGGTAATTATTCCAGTATAATGACAACAATGATACTCCTGATAGTTTACCTGGTAATTATTATCAGTATAATGACAATATACTGCTGATTTTTACCTGGGTAATTATTATAGTATAATGACAACAATGAATTGTCTGGATAGTTTACCTGGTAATATCAGATTAGGACAACAATGATCCTGTGATTGTTTACTGGTTAATTATGACAGTATATGACAACAATGATACTCCTGTCGTTTACCTGGAAATTATTAACAGTTACTGACAAACAAATGATACTGCTGATAGTTTACCTTGGAATTACCAGGTATAAAGACAACAATGCTACTGATGATAGTTTACTGCTTATCATTAATACCAGTATAATGACACAATGATACTGCTGATGTTTACCTGGTAATTATTACTGTATAATGACCAAAACACTGATAGTGGATCGATAGTTTACCTGGTATTATTACAGTATAATGACTATGATTACTGCTGATAGTTCTACCTGGTAATGACAGTATAATGACAACAATGATACTCTGATTTTGTTTACTGGTAATTATCAGTTCTAATGCATGATTACTGCTGATCGTTTTCCCTGGTAATTCTCAGTGAATGACAATGGATACTGCTGATTGTTTACTGTAATTATCAGTATAATGACAAGCAATGGATACTGCTTTGATAATTACAGTATAAAGACAATGCTTATGCTGATAGTTTAACCTCGGTATTATTACAGTATAATGACAATAATGTACTGCTGCTGTTTACCTGGTATTATCAGTATAATTGAATGACAACCAATGTAATTGCAGATGAGTTTACCTGGATTTATTTCAGTATAAATGACAACAATGATACTGCTGATCGTTTACCTGGTAATTACAGTAGAAATGACAACATTGAGACTGCTGATAGTTGTACTGGAATTATTACCAGTATAAGGACAACACTGACACTGCTCTGATAGTTACTGGTAATTATTATCAGTATAATGGACAACAATGATATGTGATAGTTTACCTGGTAATTATTACCACTATAATGACAACAATGATTACTGCTGATAGTTTATCCTGGTTCATTATACCTGTATAATGAAAAAATGGTTACTGCTGGATAGTTTACCTGGTAATTTTCAGTATAATGACAACAATGTTCTGCTGATAGTTTTACCTGGTAATTATTTTCAGTATAAATGACAACAATGATACTGTGATCGTTTACCTGGGTTAATTACCAGTATTATGAAACAATGGTACTGGCTGATTGTTTACCTGGTAATTATCAGTATAATGACAACAAGATACTGCTGCTGATAGTTTACCTGGTAATTATCAGTTAAATGGACAACAAGTATTGAGAATGCTGATAGTTTACCTGGTACTTATCAGTATAATGACACAATATTATGCTGATAGTTTACCTGGTAAATTACCAGTATAAGACCAATAATGATACGCTGCTAGTTTACTGGTTAATTTTACCAGATATAATGAAACAATGATAACGGCTGATAAGTTTACTTGTAATTATTACCAGTATAATGACCACAATGATTACTGTGATAGTTTACTTGTTATTACCAGTATAATGACAACATGTACTGCTGATGTTTACCTGGTAATTATTCCCAAGTATAATGACAACAATGATACTGCTGATAGTTTACCAGGTAATTATTACCAGCATAATGGACAACAATGATACTGATGATAGTTTACCAGGGTAAATATTATCTGTATAATGACAACATGCTACTGCTGTTAGTTTACCTGGTAGTTCTTATCAGATAATAGACAATGAACTGCTGATTAGTTTTACCTGGTTAATTATTACCAGTATAATGACAACAATGATACTGCTGATAAGTTTACTAGTAAATTATTACCAGTATAATGACAACAGTGGGGGGGAGTTGGACTGATAGCTTGTGCTACCAGGACGGTTGCCGTGTTCCTCCCTTAAGTCAATGTGACCTGACCTGACTAGGTTGGGTGCATTGGCCGGTAGGAGACTTGGACCTGCCTCGCATGGGCCAGTAGGCCTGCTGCAGTGTTCCTTCCATCCTTATGCGCACCTGTGATAGTTTACTGGGTAATTATTACCAGTATAATGACAACATGATGAATGACTGATAGTTTACTGGT
This sequence comes from Cherax quadricarinatus, assembly GCF_026875155.1. Lineage (NCBI taxonomy): Eukaryota > Metazoa > Arthropoda > Malacostraca > Decapoda > Parastacidae > Cherax > Cherax quadricarinatus. The sequence continues at coordinate 39,439,871 of NC_069439.1, read as the reverse complement.
TAATTATTACAGTATAATGACAACAAATGATAATGCTGAAGTTTACTGGTAAATATTTATAATTGGACAACAATGATACTGCTGATAGTTTACCTGGTAATTATTACCAGTATAATGACAACAATGATACTGCTGATAGTTTACCTGGTAATTATTACCAGTATAATGACAACAATGATAATGCTGATCGTTTTCCGGTAAATTCAGTATAATGACAACAATGATACTGCTGAAGTTTACCTGTTATTATCACCAGTTTAATGATAACAATGATATGACTGAGAGTTTACTGGTGTGTCCCCGCCCCACCCCCCCCGCCCCCCCACCCCCCCCCCCGTAATTATTACCAGTATAATGACAACAATGTATTACTGTGATAGTTTACCCTACCACGGTAATTATTACAGTATAATGAAAAATGATACTGCTGATAGCTTTACTGGTAATTATTACAGTATACTGACAACAATGAATACTGCTGAGAGTTTACTTTTAATTAATACCAGATATAATGACAACAATGATTACTGGCTGATCGTACCTGGTAATTATTACCATTTAATTATTTTTTTTAATGACAACAATAATTCTGCCTGATAGTTTACCGGTAATTATTACCAGTATAATGGACAAACAATGTACTGTGATAGTTTACCTGGTAATTCATTACCAGTATAATGACCCAACAATGATACTGTGATAGTTTACCTGGTTATTACCAGTATAATGACCCCTGATACTGCTGATGTTTACTGGTAATTATCAGTATAATGTCAACAATGTTACTGCTGATAGTTTACCTGGTAATTTATTACCAGTATAATGGGACAATAATGATACTGCTGATCGTTACCTGGTTACTTCTTACCGTATAATGACAATAAAATGATACTGCTGATTTAGTCTTACCTAGTAATTATTACCAGGTCTAATGACAACAATGATGCTGCTGATTGTTTACTGGTAATACCCGTATAATGACAACATGATTTACTGCCTGATAGTTTACTGGTTAATTATTACCTGAGTATAATGACACAATGATAATGCTGTTAGTTTACCTGGTTTAATTATCAGATATAATGACAACAATGATTTACTGCTGATTGTTACCAGGTAATTATGACCAGCATAATGCCAACAATATATTTGCTAGTTTTAGGTTATTATTTAATCAGTATGAATGACAACAATGATACTGCTGATAGTTTACCTGGTAATTATCAGTATAATGACAATGATACTGGCTGATTTTTTTTTAGTTTACCTGGAATTATTACCTGTATCATGACAAACAATGATACTGCTGTGATAGTTTTTCATAGTAATTATTACCAGTTATAATGACAAACAGTGGGGTTGAGTTGGACCTGATAGCTTGTGCTTCAGGCGGTTGCCGTTCCTCCCTTATAGTCAATGTGCCCTGACCCTGACTAGGTTGGGTGCATTGCCGGTAGGGACTTGGACCTGCCTCGCATGGCCCAGTTAGGCCTGCTGCAGTGTTCCTCAATCTTTGAGACTGCTGATAGTTTACTGAGTTAATTATTACCAGTATAATGACACCAAAGATAATGCTGATAGTTTACTGGTAATTATTACCAGTATAATGACAACAATGGAAAATGCTGATAGTTTATGGTGAATTATCAGTATAATGACAACAAAGATACTGCTGAAAGTGTACCTGGTAAATTACTACCAGTTATAATGATACACTGATACTGTGACAGTTTACTGGTACTGATTACCAGTTTAATACGACACACTGTAATGCTGATATGCTTACCTGGTAATTATCCGTATAATGACAATCAATGATATGCTGATAGTACCTGGTAATTATCCCCACCCCCCACCAGTTTAATGACAACAATATATGCTGATAGTTTACCTGGTAATTATTAAACGTAAAATGACAATGATACTGCTGATAGTTTACTGGTAATTTACCATTATAATGACAACAATGTAACTGCTGAGAGTTTACTGGTAATTATTTACCAGTTATAATGCCAACAATGATACTGCTGACAGTTTACCCTGGTAATTATACTGTATAATGACAACCAATAATTATGCTGATAGTTTACCTGGTAATTATTACCATGTATAATGACAACAATGATACTGCTGATAGTTTACCTGGTATTATTACCCGTCTAATGACACAATGAGTACTGCTGATTGTTTACCTGGTATTTGACCAGTATAATGACAAAACATGATACTGCTGAACGTTTATGGTAATTATTACCAGTATAATGGACAACAAATGATACGGCTGATAGTTTACTGGTAATTATCATCAGTATAATGCCAAACAATGGATACTGCGGATAGTTTTACTGGTATTACCAGTATAATGACAATGATTCTGCTGATTAGTTTGCTGGTAATTATTCTCAGTATAATGTCACAATGCTACTGCTGTTAGTTTACCTGGTAATTCAGTTAAATGACACAATGATACTGCTGATAGTTTACTGGCAATAATTACCAGTATAATGACAAGCAATGATTACGCTGATAGTTTACCTGGTTAATTATTACCAGTTTAATAATGTCAACAGGGGGGTTTGAGTGGACCTGATTGCTTGTGCTACCAGGGACGGTTTGCCGTGGTTCCTCCTTAGTCCAGTGTGTCCTGACCTGACTAGGTTGGGTGCAATTGGCCGGTGCAGGAGACTTGGACCTGCTCGCACCTGCCAGTAGGCCTGCTGCAGTGTTCCCTTCGTTCTTATGATTACTGGCCTGTTAGTTTACCTGGTAATTACCAGTCTAATGACAACAATGCTAATGCTGACAGTTTACCTGGTATTTATTCCAGTATAAGGACAAACATTGCTTAATGCTGATAGTTTACCTGGTAATTATTATCAGTATAATTACAACAATTGGATACTGCTGATTTAGTTTTACCTTGGTAATTATTACCACAGTATAATGACAACAATGATACTGCTGATAGTTACCTGGTAAATTACCAGTACAATGACACAATGATTATGCTGATAGTTTACCTGGTAATTATTACCAGTATAATGCACAATGATTATGCTGATCGTTTAACCTGGTTAATTAGAGTATAATGACAACAATGATTACTGTGATAGTTTACCTGGTAATTATCACCAGTCTTATACCACAAGAATACTGCTGCTAGTTTAACTGGTAATTATTCCCAGTATAATGACAACAATGATACTGCTGATAGTGTACCTTGGTAATTACCAGTATAATGAAAACAATGATACTGCTGATACTGTAACCTGGTAATTATTACCAGGTAATGCCACAAAATGAAATGCTGATAGTTAACTGGTAATATTACCAGTTATAATGACAACAATAATACTGCTGATAGTTTACCTGGTAATTATTCCCTGTATGACAACATTGATACTGTCATGTTTACCTGGAATTATTACAGTTTAATGCAATGATACTGCTTATAGTTTTTTACCAGGTAATTACCAGTATAATGACAACTGATACTTGTGATAGTTTACTGGGTAATTATTACCAGTATAATGACAAATATATTGATGATAGTTTAACCTGGTAATTATATCCCAGTATAATGAAAGAATGATACTGCTGATAGTTTACTAGGTAATTTACCAGTACAATGGACAACAATGATACTGATGATAGTTTACCTGGCAATTATTACGTAATAATGGACTCAATGACACTGCTGATAGTTTACCTGGTAATTATTATCAGTATAACGACAACCAATGATATGCTGATAGTTTACCTGGTTAATTCACAGTATAATGACAACAATGATACTGCTGATAGTTTACCTGGTAATTATTACAGTATAATGCAAATAATTGGTTACTGGGATAGTTTACCTGGTAATTTTTCAGTATAATGACAAACATGATACAGCTGAAAGTTTACCTGGTAATTATCAGTATAATGACAACAAGATATGCTGATAGTTTACTGGTAATTATTACCAGTTATATGAAAACAATGATTAGGGTAGTTTACCTGTAATTATTTATCAGTATAATGACAACAATGATATGTGATAGTTACCTCGTAATTATTACCACTTTAATGGCAACAATGATTACTGCTGATAGTTTACTGGTAATTATCAGTATAATGAAAACCATGGATACTGTGAAAGTTTACCTGTAATTATTACAGTATAATGGCAACAATGATATGCTGATTAGTTTAACTAGGTAATTATCAGTCTAATGCACAATTGATACTGGGATAGTTTACCTGGTAATACAACTATCAGTATAAATGACATAATGATACTGCTGGTTTTACTGGTAATTAAATCGTATAATGAAACAATGATACTGCTGATAAGTTTACTGGTAATTACCAGTCTAATGACACAATGATACTTGTGATAGTTTACCTGGTAATTAGTCTCAGTTAATGATCACCATGGATATGCTGATGTATACCTGTAATTATCACTATAATGACAAAATGATCTGCTGATAGTTTACCTGGTAATTACTGTATAATGAACAACAATGATACTGCTGATAGTTTACCTGGGTATTATCTGTTAATGACAACAATGATACTGCTGAGTTTACCTGGAAATTATTATCGTATAATGACAATACCATGATACTGCTGTTAGATTGATAGTTTGACCTTGGTAATTATTACAGTATGTAATGACTCTATAATACTCCTGATTAGTTTACCTGGTAAGTATTACCAGTATAATGACAACAATGATACTGATGATAGTTTACCTGGTAATTATCTGTATAATGACAACATTGATACTGCTGTTAGTTTACCTGGTAATTATTATTACCAGTATAATGACCACAATGATACTACTGATAGTTTACTGGTAATTATTTCCAGTATAATGACTACATATGATAATGCTTATAGTTTCCTGGTGATTATCGTTAATGACAACATAATGATACTGCTGATAGTTTACCTGGTAATTATTTCCAGTATAATTGACAACAATAATCTGCTGATAGTTTACCTGGTAATTTTCAGTATAATGACAACAATGTACTGCTGATAGTTTACCTGGTAAATATTACCAGTATAATGTAAACAATAATGACTGCGGATAGTTTTACTGTATTATTACCAGTATAATGACATCAATGATACGTGATAGTTTCTGGTAATTATACCAGTATAATGACAAACAATGATTTACTGCTGGAGAGTTTACCTGGTAATTATTCCCGTATAATGACAGCAATGATTAATGCTGATAGTTTACTGGTAATTATCACAGTATATGACAACAATTAACTGCTGTAGTTTACTAGTAAATTATTACAGTATAATGACAACAATGATACTGCTGATAGTTTACCTGGTAAATTACAGTATAATGACAATGATACTGCTGAGTTTACCTAGTAATTATTACCAGTATAATGACAACAATGATTCTGCTGATAGTTTTCCTGGTAATTATTACCAGTTATGCAACAATGGATATGCTGTAGTTTACCTGGTTTTAATTACAGTATAATTGGACAAACAATGATGATACTGCTGATAGTTTACCTGGTATTATTACAGTATAATTACAACAATGATACTGCTGATAGTTTACCTGGAAAATTATCATCAGTATAAATGACAAACATGGATTACAGGCTGATAGTTTCCTGGTAATTACCAGTTAATAAATGACAACAATGATATGCTGATAGTTTACCTGGCAATTATTCACTGTATAATGACAACAATTGAACTGCTAGTTCCACCTGGTAATTATTATCCAGTTATTAATGACAAACAATGATACTGCTGATGGTTTACTGGGTAATTACCAGGATAATTGACAACAATGTTAACTGTGATCGTTTTTACCTGGTAATTATTACAGGAATAATGACAACTGATACTGCTGTTAGTTTACTGGTAATTATCAGTATAATGACAACAAATGATACTGTGGATAGTTTACTGGTGGTAAATTTACCAGTATAATGAAACTATGATACTGCTGATAGTTTTACCTGGTAATTACAAGTATAATGAAAATAATGGTAATGCTGTAGTTTCTACCTGGTAATTTTCAGTATAATGACACAATGGATACTGCTGAAGTTTACCTGGTAATTATTACAGTATAATGACATGATACTGCTGATAGTTTACCTGGTAATTATTACAAGTTATAATGACAACAATGATACTGCTGTAGTTTACCTGGTAATTATTCTCAGTATTATGACAACAATGATACTGCTGATTAGTTTACCTGGTAATTATTCCACTTAATGACAAACAATGTTACTGTTATGTTTACTGTAATTATCAGTTATAATGAAAAACAATGATACTGCTGAATTTTTACCTGGTAATTATCAGGTATAATGTCATCAATGAAACTTCTGATAGTTTACTGTAATATTATTCAGTATAATGACAAAATGATACTGCTGAGTTACCTGGTAATTATTTCAGAATCTGACAAACAATGATACTGCTGTGATAGTTTACCTGGTAATTATTATCAGTATTATTTGGACAATTAATGATATGCTGATAGTTTACCTGGTATTTCTTCCCAGTATAATGACAACAATGATTATGCTGATAGTTTACCTTGGTAATTTATTACCAGTTTATAATGACAACATGATACTGCTGATGTTTACCTTTCCCCCCCCCCCCCCCCCCCCCCCCCCCCCCCCCCCCCCCCCGGCCCCCCTCCCCCCCCCCCCCACCCCCCCCCCAAGACTCCCTCCATACCCCCCCCACGCCCTCCCCCCCCCCCCCCCCCCCCTCTCCCCCCCCCCCCAATTGGAACAATGATACTGCTGATAGTTTACCTGGTTAATTTTTACCAGTATAATGACACAATGATACTGCTGATAGTTACTGGTTTATTATTACTGTATAATGACAACAATGATAATGCTGATAGTTTATGTGGTAATTATTATCAGTTAATGACCAAACAATGATACTGCTGATAGTTACCTGGTAATTATCATCAGTATAATGCAACAAATAATTACTGCTGATGTTTACCTGGGTAATTATTACAGTCTAATGACAACAATGATTATGCTGATAGTTTACCTGGTACTATTACCAGGATAATGACACATTGATACTGCTGAGAGTTTACCTGGTAATAATTTACAGTATAAGACAACAGGATCTGCTGATAAGTTTACCTGGGTAATTTTCACCAGTATAATTGAACTATATACTGCTGTAGTTTACCTGGTAATGATTCCAGTATATTTGGACAACAATGATACTGCTGATAGTTTACCTGGTAATTATTATCTGTATAATGACAACAATGATACTGCTGAGGAGTTTTATGCCTGGTATTATTACCAGTATAATGAAACAATGATATGCTGTGAATAGTTTTACCTGGTATTATTACCAAGTATAATGACATAAATAAGACTGCTGTTAGTTTACTGGTAATTACCAGTATAATGACAACAATGATTATGCCTGATAGTTTACCTGGTAATTATATACAGTATAATGACACAATGATACGCTGATAGTTTATGGGTGTAATTACCAGTATAATGACAACAATGATTACTGCTCATAGTTTCCCTGGTCATTATTACCAGTATAATGACAACCAATTGATTACTGACTGATAGTTTACCTGGTAAGTATCCTCAGTTTAATGACAACAAGGATAACTGCTGATAGTTTACCTGTAATTTACCAGTAAAATGACAACAAGACCAGGACCAACACGTTACTGAATTCACAAAACACAATGAGTAAACTGTATGTTGCTACAACAGTAAACAAAACTACAAGAGTTACAGAGGACTTAGGGTTTCCCTATGACCACATTGGACCACCCCCATATTCCCTTTTAAAATCAGGCATAATTACAGATATTACCACAGACCACTACCCTACTTTCCTCTAACAACTCTTGGTAAATTACCCCAAGGACACTACTAAAGTCTCCTTCAGACTTCACAGATGAGGCCGCATTAATAACTTCACAACAGCCGTAGCAATACATTGACTGGCACACTGAGCTAGAAATCATACTGATATTGGGACGAATGTATTAATAATGTTCTAAAAAGACTCAATCCCTATATAACATGCACTTGCCCCCAAAAAAAACTAAGGCAGATGTCAGCTAAGAGACTGAACAGTCCCTGGTCTAACACCCCAGGCATTTCAAATCCATAAATTACAAAACACCAATATGAAAAACAGTCTGAATGGGTCACATAACCAGTGGACCAAAACAAAAAAACGTTACTCGTCATCCTAACCAATCCTGATAAGAAGGGCCTAAAAAAATTGTTATTATGAGAACAGATTATCCACTTTACGAGGGTGATATAAAAAAGGACCTGGTGAAACCTATCATAAAATTCTGGGAACAAAAAAAGGATATCACGAAATAGCGAAATAAAATTAGCCAAAAATCAGATTGAACCCCAACTCCCACCAACAGAAACAGCCAAACAGACTCAATGAATTCTTCTCCACTATAGGACAAAACCTTGACAATAAAATCCAAGCTCAGTTACCCCACCAAATGACTACCTCAACGGCAACTACCCGAAAACACTGTGCATAGCTTCCGAACTAACCCATAGAAGTCTCATTATTATCAACGCACTAAAAATCAAGGCAGGAGATTTAAATACCGTACCACCCTTTATATAATAAAATAAGTTGTCACAAGATGCTATCACCATATCATTGCACACTCTTTAACAAATCATTGAATCCTCCACCTTCCCTACAGTACTCAAAATAGCAAGGGTCACCCCGATCCACAATGGGAGGAGACCAACAGAGTTGAATAACTATAGGCCAATATCCAACTTACATCGCTCTCAAAAATCTTCGAAAAAATTAATTCATAAACGAATCTACGCCTACCTTATCTCCCAAAACATACTCAACCCCTGCTATTTGGAGTTCTGGCCTAATAAAAATACCAATTGATTGCTATTTTACACATGCTAGAACATATTTACACTGCAATAGAGAAAAAAAAAAATAAAAAATAATAAGTAGTCCCACGGGGGATCTTCATTGGACTTACGTTAAGCTTTTTTGAACAGGGGACCTGAGTGCTCACGTAAAAATTGTCACACTATGGTATAAGAGGGCATCCTCAAACTACCTCTGTCATACTCAGCAACAGTAAGCCAATTATGTGACGCAAATGGTGGCAAACTCTTCTGCACAACCAATTACGTTGGAGTCCCACGGGGAAGGTGTCCTTGGCCCTCCTTCTCTTTTCCTTTACATAAATGACCTTACCAAATGTTCGCACTTTACTCAAAACCCACAATATTTGGCTGGATGACACAACTACGTCTTCTCCCACCCGAAGCCAGTCACGTAGCCAAATCTCGTAAATACCGAATTACAAGAAAACTATCTACCTGGTATGGAGTACTAGAGTAAAAACTTACACTAAACATTGTCAAAACCTACTTCATTCAGTTTGGTAACAGAGATACAGATGTCCCTCTTAACATAATGATAAACGGATCACTATCACAAAGCTAACAGAGGGAAAAATTCTTTAGGAATCACCTTGATAATAGACTCAAATTTCATACACATATACAACAAATGTTCTTAAGAAATTTTCCAAGAAACGGTTAGGCCATACTATCGAAGATAACGGTACTATGCTCCACAGTCAGCCTCTGGGCCCTATATACTCTTTATTTTACCCCTATATCCACTATGGAATTTGTGCTGGGGCTCAAACAACAGTAACCATCTCAGACCATATAATTATCCCCACAAAAAAGGTGCTGGTTAGAATGATAACTAATTATCATCTACTGGTCAGCTCACTCCACTATATTCAATACCTAACCTACTCGCCATACAAAACAGCACTACTTATTACTGCACCTATTACCCTACTAGAACACTCAACTCTGATATTAACCTCCCCTCTAACATCTCTTGCCAACTCAACTGAAACATGACCATAACACAAGGCACAGATTCACTCTTTGATATTTTTCTCGTGTCCAATCTCACCTATGCAAAAATCAATGCACATAAAAGGCCCTATAAATCTGGAATTCATTACCTGTAATTAAAAGAAACACTACCTGTTTATAAAATTCAAGTTTTTCTCAAGATCACTTACTACCCAAAACCAAATAAATACTGAATAACTGAACCTTATAAATTGTATATCTTAAATGTTTCTCACAATTATTTCATTTATAAATGGTTTTAAAACCTAACAACCAAATCTAACTTTATTTTTTTTTAAAATACACTACCTAACTGAATCTCCCATTCTACGAAATTTACAACAATGCATGGAACCATTGACCTGTCTTTGTATTACTCAACTTGTGCTTTATAGTAAATCCGTTTACATTAATGTTTTTCATGATTTCATCATGGCTTAGTTTATCTTAAGTTTAAATTTTAAAGGCCAGGGACCGTAATGCTATGATAGCATAAGTGGCTTTGGCATGCTGCTCTTTGTATTTTTTTTGTAACTCTGTAAGGTGCTCAAAATTATAAATAAATAAAATAAATAATAAATAAAATAGAAATAAATAAAATGATACTCTGATAGTTTACCTGGCAATTATTCCCAGTTTTATGACAACAATGACACTCTGATATTCACCTGGTAATTTTTATCAGATAATGACAACAATGATACGGGGATATTTTACCGGTAATTTACCTTAATGACAACAAGAACTGCTGATAGTTTACCTGGTAATTTTACCAGAAAAATGACAACAATGATACTGCTGTAGTTTACCTGGTAATTATCAGTATAATGACAACAATGATACAACTGTGATTAGTTTTACCTGAATTACCAGTATAATGACAACAATGATACTGCTGAAGTTTACCTGGTAATTATTACCCTGTATATATGAAAATAATGGTCTGCTATAGTTTACCTGGTAATTTTCAGTATAATACAACAAATGTACTGTCGTGAAATTTACACTGGTATCTTTCAGTATAATGACAATGATAATTGCTGATAAAACCTGGTAATTATCACCATTATAATAGAACAATGAACTGCTGATAGTTTACCTGGTAATTTTATCATGAAATAATAACAACAAGATACTGCTGATAGTTTACCTGGTAATTATACAACTATAATGACATCAAAATGATACTGCTGATTAGGTTACCTGGTAATTAGCAGTATAATAAAAACCAAGATACTGCTGAAAGTTTACCGGTAATTACAGTATAATGACCAACAATGATACTGTGATAGTTTCTGATAATTATTTCAGTATAATGACAACAATCAGATTACTGCTGATATGTTTAACCTGTAATTATATCAGAATAATGACAACAATGATAACCTGCTGATAGTTTACCTGTGTAATTATTAATCAGTAATAATGACATCATGATACTGCTGATAGTTTACTGATAATTTTAATCAACGTAATGTACAAGCAAATGATATTGCTGAGTTTACCTGGTAATTATTATCAGTATAATGACAATGATACTGCTGATAGTTTACCTGGTAATTACCAGTACAATGACAATGATACTGCTGATAGTTTGCCTGGTAATTATTAGCAGTATAATGATAACAATGATACTGCTGATAGTTTACCTGGTAATTATCAGTATAATGACAACAATGATACTGCTGATAGTTTACCTGGTAATTATTACCAGTATAATGAAAATAATGATACTGCTGATAGTTTACCTGGTAATTATTACCAGTATAATGACAACAATGATACTGCTGATAGTTTACCTGGTAATTATCAGTATAATGACAACAATGATACTGCTGAGTTTACCTGGTAATTATTATCAGTATAATGACAACAATGATACTGCTGATAGTTTACCTGGTAATTATTCAGTATAATGACAACAATGATACTGCTGAGTTTACCTGGTAATTATTATCAGTATATGACAACATGATACTTGCTGATAGTTTACCTGGTAATTATCAGTATAATGACAACAATGATACTGCTGAGTTTACCTGGTAATTATTATCAGTATAATGACAACAATGATACTGCTGATAGTTTACCTGGTAATTATTACCAGTATAATGACAACAATGATACTGCTGATAGTTTACCTGGTAATTATCAGTATAATGACAACAATGATACTGCTGAGTTTACCTGGTAATTATCAGTATAATGACAACAATGATACTGCTGAGTTTACCTGTAATTATTACAGTATATGACAACAATGATACTGCTGATAGTTACCTGGTAATTATTACCAGAATAATGACAACAATGATACTGCTGATAGTTTACCTGGTAATTATTACAGTATAATGACAACAATGATACTGCTGATAGTTTACCTGGTAATTATCAGTATAATGACAACAATGATACTGCTGATAGTTTACCTGGAAATTATTACCAGTATAATGAAAATAATGATACTGCTGATAGTTTACCTGGTAATTATTACCAGTAAATGACACAATGATACTGCTGATAGTTTCCTAGTAAATTATACCAGTATAACGACAACAATGATACTGCTGATAGTTTACCTGGTAATTATACAGTATAATGACAACAATGATTACTGCTGATAGTTTACCTGGATAATTATTCAGTATAATGACAAAAATGATACTGCTGATAGTTTACCAGGTATTATTACCAGCATAATGACAACAATGATACTCTGATAGTTTACCAGGTAATTATTATCAGTATAATGACAACAATGATACTGCTGTAGTTTACCTGGTAATTATTATCAGTATAATGACAACAATTATACTGCTGTTTTACCTGGTAATTATTACCAGTATAATGACAACAATGATATTGCTGATAGTTTACCTGGTAATTATTATCAGTATAATGACAACAATGATACTGCTGATAGTTTACCTGGTAATTACAGTAATAATGACAAGAAATGATATGCTGATTGTTTACCTGGCAATTATTACCAGTATAATGACAACAATAGACACTGCTGATAGTTTACCTGGTAATTATTATCAGTATAATGACAACAATGATACTGCTGATAGTTTACCTGGTAATTACCAGTATAATGACAACAATGATACTGCTGATAGTTTACCTGGTAATTACCAGAATAATGACAACAATGATACTGCTGATAGTTTACCTGGTAATTATTATCAGTATAATGACAATGATACTGCTGATAGTTTACCTGGTAATTACCAGTATGACAACAATGATACTGCTGATAGTTTACCTGGTAATTATTACCAGTATAATGAAAATAATGGTACTGCTGATAGTTTACCTGGTAATTTTCAGTATAATGACAACAATGATACTGCTGATAGTTTACCTGATAATTATTATCAGTTATAATGACAACAATGATACTGCTGAGTTTACCTGGTAATTATCAGAATAATGACAACAATGATACTGCTGATAGTTTACCTGGTAATATTATCAGTATAATGACAACAATGATACTGCTGATAGTTTACCTGGTAATATATCAGTATAATGACAACAATGATACTGCTGAGTTTACCTGGTAATTATCAGAATAATGACAATTCAATGATACTGCTGATAGTTTACCTGGTATTATTTCAGTATAATGACAACAATGATACTGCTGATAGTTTACCTGGTAATTACCAGTATAATGACAACAATGATACTGCTGATGTTACCTGGTAATTATTTCAGTATATGAATAAACAATGATACTGCTGATAGTTTACCTGGTAATTATTATCAGTATAATGACAACAATGATACTGCTGATAGTTTACCTGGTAATATTACCAGTATAATGACAACAATGATACTGCTGATAGTTTACCTGGTAATTATCAGTATAATGACAACAATGATACTGCTGAGTTTACCTGGTAATTATTACCAGTATAATGACAACAATGATACTGCTGATAGTTTACTGGTAATATACCAGTATAATGACAACAATGATACTGCTGATAGTTTACCTGGTAATTATTACCAGTATAATGACAACAATGATACTGCTGATAGTTTACCAGGTAATTATCAGTATGACAACAATGATACTGCTGATAGTTTACCTGGTAATTATTACCAGTATAATAATGACAACAATGATACTGCTGATAGTTTACCTGGTAATTACCAGTATAATGACAACAATGATACTGCTGATAGTTTACCTGGTAATTATTACCAGTATAATGACAACAATGATACTGCTGATAGTTTACCTGGTAATTATTATCAGTATAATGACAACAATGATACTGCTGATAGTTTACCAGGTAATTATTACCAGCATAATGACAACAATGATACTGCTGATAGTTTACCAGGTAATTATCGGTATGACAACAATGATACTGCTGATAGTTTACCTGGTAATTATTATCAGTATAATGACAACAATGATACTGCTGATAGTTTACCTGGCAATTATTACCAGTATAATGACAACAATGATACTGCTGATAGTTTACCTAGTAATTATTACCAGTATAATGACAACAGTGGGGGTGAGTTGGACCTGATAGCTTGTGCTACCAGGACGGTTGCCGTGTTCCTCCCTTAAGTCAATGTAACCTGACCTGACTAGGTTGGGTGCATGGCGATAGGACTTGGACACTGCCTCGCATGGGCCAGTAGGCCTGCTGCCGTGTTCCTTCAATCTTATGATACTGCTGATAGTTTACCTGGTAATTATTACCAGTATAATGACAACAATGATAATGCTGATAGTTTACCTGGTAATTATTACCAGTATAATGACAACAATGATAATGCTGATAGTTTACACTGGTAAGTTCTTTTCAGTTAAATGGACATACAATGGATATGCTGATAGATCTTACCGGGTATATATCTCAGTTTAATCGCAAATGATACTGCTGATAGTTTACTGGCAATTATTACCAGTATAATTGACAACATGATACTGGATAGTTTACCTGGTAATTATTACCAGTATAATGACAACAATGATACTGCTGATAGTTTTACCTGGTAATTATTACCAGTATAATGACAACAATGATAGTGCTGATAGTTTACCTGGTAATTATTACCAGTAAAATGACAACAATGATACTGCTGATAGTTTACCTGGTAATTATTACTAGTATAATGACAACAATGATAATGCTGATAGTTTACCTGGCAATTATTACCAGTATAATGACAACAATGATACTGCTGATAGTTTACCTGGTAATTATTACCAGTATAATGACAACAATGATACTGCTGATAGTTTACCTGGTAATTATTACCATTATAATGACAACAATGATACTGCTGATAGTTTACCTGGTAATTATTACCAGTATAATGACAACATGATACTGCTGATAGTTACCTGGTAATTATTACCAGTATAATGACAACAATGATACTGCTGATAGTTTACCTGGTAATTATTACCAGTATAATGACATACAATGATACTGCTGATAGTTTACCTGGCAATTATTACCATACAATGACAACAATGATACTGCTGATATTTACCTGGTAATTATTACCAGTATAATGACAACAATGATACTGCTGATAGTTTACCTGGTAATTATTACCAGTATAATGACAACAATGATACGCTGATAGTTTACCTGGTAATTATTATCAGTATAATGACAACAATATACTGCTGATAGTTTACCTGGTAATTATTACCAGTATAATGACAACAATGATACTGCTGATAGTTTACCTGGTAATTATTACCAGTATAATGACAACAATATTACTGCTGATAGTTTTACTGGTAAATTATTACCAGTATAATGACAAATAATACTGCTGATAGTTTACCTGGTAATTATTACCAGTATAATGACAACAATGATACTGCTGATAGTTTTACCTGGTAATTATTACCAGTATAATGACAACAATGATACTGCTGATAGTTTACCTGGCTAATTATTACCAGTACAATGACAACAATGAATACTGCTGATATTTACCTGGTAATTATTACCAGTATAATGACAACAATAATACTGCTGATAGTTTACCTGGTAATTATTACCAGTATAATGACAACATAATACTGCTGATATTGTTACCTGGTAATTATTACCAGTATAATGACAACAATATACTGCTGATAGTTTACCTGGTAATTATTATCAGTATAATGACAACAATATACTGCTGATAGTTTACCTGGTAATTATCAGTACTCGTCAGTATTTAGTTCACAAAAACTTGTAGTTAATACTTGGTGTTGTATACTTATATGACAACATTAACACGTATATTAACTCACTTGTTAACATTATATTATATAATCAAGGGATAGGCTAAACCATGGAATTATACAGCGCCCAGAAGAGGGGATGTGGAAGCATTCGGCTTAATTCGGGTAAACTGGAGCACAGATCAATTCCCTAAATCAAGAGCCCCTCACCAACATCAAGGAACCTTCCATGAGGGGCCATCGTTAACAGTAGATTAACAGATATACAAAGTTAACAAACACTGCTCAAGGTGACGACTGAACTTTGTTTACAAAATATTTCATCCAACATTGTTGACCAAAACTCTAACTCGTAAACAAACTCTTTACAAACTTTTATAGAAAAGCTTAACTATTTTTATACACCTTATTTCTATTCAATATAATTATTGCGAAGAATGCTAATACCATGAAAAATAATCTGATACATAAAAGTTAATATATTTACTTCAGTCTTTAGTCATTTTGAACCACTAAGATCAGAACGTCAACATGCGATAATGGTCATCTACCCAGCCCTTCTAGGGCAGGGTAGGTGCCTGAGCCAGAGCTTTCAGCTAACAAGACTGTCATTCCCATTAGCCCCCTTGGGGCGGGGATGGCAGACCAGAGAGGCCTAGCTTCTCTCTACGAGCCCCTTGAGGGCGAGAAATGTGGCTAGGCCTGGGGATAGTTGGTCCGGGAAATGAGGGGTACGATCGACACCATGCCCAGCCCTTCTAGGGCAGGGTTGGTGCCTGAGCCCGAGCTTGTAGCTCACAAGATGAGGGGGCACTTGTGCCTCCTCCCATGGAAGACTTAGGTCTCAGACACTTCCTAGACAGGAAGCCAGTGCCGGGCCACACCTTGGTAAAGGCTCGGGCCGGGAGAATACCAGCGAATCTTTAACAACTACAACATATTTATTTATTTATTAATTTAAACATGATATAGAGAAGTACAAAGAAATACATTAAAGTACAACATACCAAAGCCCCTTGTATGCAGAGCATACAAATGAGTATTACAAAGACAGGTCATATGGTCATTTACTGTGTTGCTGTGTAATCAGTAGAATGGAGTATTCTGTTAGGTAATGTACTTAAAAATAACAAGTTTTGATTGGGTCTCAGGTTAATATTTATGAGATACAATTATGAGAAACATTTATGAGATACAATTAATAAGATACAATTATTCAGTATTTATTGGTTATGGGTTGAGTAAGTGATTTTTGAGAAGAGACTTGAATTTATAAAGAGACAGTGTTTCTTCTATATTTAAAGGTAATGAATTCCAGATTTTAGGGCCTTTTATGTGCATTGAGTTTTTGCATAGTGTGGATGGACACGAGGAACATCAAAGAGTGATCTGTGCCTTGTGTTATGGTCATGTGTTCTGTTGAGGTTGGTAAGGAGATGTTTGAGGGAAGATTTTATCCGAGTTTAGTGCTCTATGTATGTAATTTGGTGCAGTAATAAGAATGGATGTTTTGTAGGGGTGAGTAGGTTTAGAGTTTTGAATATTGGTGGAGTGTGCTGCCTGTAGTGGGAATTTGTTACATTCTACGAGCCTTTTTTTGGGGTGTTAGTGGTCTGGAGGGTTTTTGTTGTT
>NC_069439.1:39350180-39421566 GCF_026875155.1 Cherax quadricarinatus | reverse complement strand
CGTATAATGACAAAAATGATGTGCTGATGTTTACTGGTAATTATTCCCGTATAATGACAACAATGATTCTGCTGAAGTTTACCTGGTAATTATTACCAGTATAATGACAACAATGATACTGCTGATAGTTTACCTGGTAATTATTACCAGAATAATGACAACAATGATACTGCTGATAGTTTACCTGGTAATTATCAGTATAATGACAATGATACTGCTGATAGTTTACCTGGTAATTATTACCAGTATAATGACAAAAAATGACACTGCTGATGTTTACCTGGAAAATTATTATCAGTATAATGACAACAATGATACTGCTGATAGTTTACCTGGTAATTATTACCAGTATAATGACAACAATGATACTGCTGAGTTTACCTGGTAATTATCAGTATAATGACAACAATGATACTGCTGATAGTTTACCTGGTAATTATTACCAGTATAATGACAACAATGATACTGCTGATAGTTTACCTGGTAATTAATGCCAGTATAATGACAACAATGATACTGCTGATAGTTTACCTGGTAATTATCAGTATAATGGCAACAATGATACTGCTGATAGTTTACCTGGTAATTATCAGTATAATGACAACAATGACACTGCTGATAGTTTACCTGGTAATTATAGCCAGTATGACAACAATGATACTGCTGATAGTTTACCTGGTAGTTATTACCAGTATAATGACAACAATGATACTGCTGATAGTTTACCTGGTAGTTATTACCAGTATAATGACAACAATGATACTGCTGATAGTTTACCTGGTAATTATTGGTGGTGGGAGCAGCAGGAGGTCCTGCACCTCCTTAACGTCCTAGACGCTTCCCACGACGTCGAGTAAGGGGTGACCCTCTTGCACCTCCTCCTCCCCGTCTACCCACACCTGAAATGCATCTTTTTATAACTTTCGAAGCAAATTAGAGCAGTCGCAGCCGCAGCAAGCAACAACAAGGCTGCTCCTATATCTTGCCGTCCGCTGGGCCTATCCGAACTCCAGTGATGGCCAAATTTGCAAGTACTGCTGCAACAACATGCAAGGAACCTATAGTGACATAAAAACTGACGGTGACGACAACGAAATGGACTAAATATGACAAAAGAGGGACCGGCATTCAAGTACCAGACCTGCTGCCAGACGTGAATCAGACATGAGACGTTTTCCACTACAATGAAATAACTGACCTCCATATCAACTGCACCAGTGTTTAACGGGAAGACAACATGGCAGAAAACCTGATCAACTAAATCTCCAAGGAAATGACAGGTCTGTAGGACTTTTTTCTTCAGTGCCAAACGAGGGAAAGAACTGAGCATTTAAACATGGCTGACCGGCATCCAAACAGCCGCTACTGCCAAAAGACGTACAACAAAGCGAAGTGAAATTTCATCTTTACTGACGTTCATCTGTTGACGTAGCAAAATTATCTGTCCCAAACCATCATTTTCCCCTTTTCCCGTGCAACGAGAGGGAAAAAACACGGGGAGACATCGTCAAATCAACAGTAAAAACCCCAAAGGTTATAGGTGGATATCCCTCTTTGCTATTTCGTGGAAAAAAAGTGTGGGTTTAAACAGTCAAGGTTAATGTTTTAGTGGGAAAATATATTCAGGATAGAACCCTTGAGAAAAATCATACCCAGAAAATGCCAAATACAGTGGACCCCCGCTAACGTTTTTCCCTCAGAATGCGCCCTTTTTATGTAAGTGTTTTAAAAAAGTCCCGTTTGAAACGTTTTATGTTTGGGGGTCTGAAAGGGACTAATCTACTTCACAATTTTCTTAGGGGGAACAAATTCGGGCCCAGTACGGGCACTAAAACATATTTCGGGAAAGTGAAAAAAATATCGTTAACCGGGGGTCCCCTGTATATCTATAAACTAAAGGGAAAAATTTCAGGTTGTAGGTGGCTTTTCCCCCCTCGGTTTTTAAAAAGGGCCCTGAGTCGGGCAAAAACAGGTAGGCAGTCAAAAAAAACCAAACAAAACCCCCCGATAAAGGGGAATTGAGGGGGTTTTTGGGAAATGGAAAAAACCCAGGGAAATTAAAACCTTTCTGATCAAACCAGAAGGGAAAAGGGGTTTTAAAAAGTTTTTTGAGGAAGCCGGGGACTGTGAAGTGAGATGGGAAGGGGGTGTGTAAAAAGGGGGTTTAAAATTTGAAAGGGGTTTTGTGAAGTTAAGGGAAAAAAGGGGAGCAGTGAAGGGGGTTTTTGAAGGGAAAATTTTACTTTTAATTCAGGGGTTTGACCCCCAAAAAGCAGAATAAGTGTATAGGGATTGGAAAAGAAAATTTAAATTTAATTTTATTTTTATATGAGAAAAAAGAGCGAATTTGAAAATGGCAGGCATTAGGGGGGGAAGGCTCCCCATAATTATATTTATTTTTCTTTTTTAAATTTTCCATGAAGAAAAAAAATTCAGCTTTGGGGGCTGGAAAAGGTGAATAAAAGAAAACAGCCCCCTGGACAGTAAAACCCCAACAGTTGCCATCCTCCCAGAAAAGTAAATGTATATTGCCGCGGTTTATGGCAACACCCCCATCCCAAAAACCAAAAACATTTTGGCACACAGCTTTATTTTTACCGCTCTTAAGTGGTGATACCCAAAATTTAAAATCCAGGCCCTCAAACTTTTGTGCAGAGGAAAAAACGGCAGATAAATGTTGGTGATAATGTGGTTTATTTGCTGGGAAATGAATTTTAAAATTATGTAATCATACTGGGTAATGTGAGACAAAAACAGCCTTATTATTTCAAAAAATCCCAAAAACAGGTGCATACATGTCTAAAGTATGCTTTGAAAAACAAAAAAAGGCCCCTTTTTGAAAAATGTGTAAGGGGGGGTGGGCATGAGGGATGTATTTTCCAATTTTAAAAGAAACCCGGTTTTGCCAATTCTTTTTTGTGTGAAACCCAAATCCCACTTTGGCACAGTTACCCTTTAGCAGTGATGATATTGATTTCCCAAAATTTAATAAAAAAGGCCCCCATTTGCCATATATTAAATGATTATGATTGTTTTATGCCCAGGCCCTTTACTTAAAATTTTGTTTAATGCCAAAATCACTTCTTCCTAAATTTTGGCCCGAAAATTAGGATTTAGCTAACAAAATTAGGGCGGCCCGTTTTAACCATTTTTGAATCTGGTTTGGGGTGATTTCGGGAATGAACGAGGTCAAAAAAAGATGGTTACAATATAAAACGCTTGTAGGAACAGAAAGGGGGGGGTGGAGTTTTTTGCCCCACCCCCTTTGGGAAAAAAACTTTGCTTACAACCAAAGACCTGATTTAAAACCCAAAAAAGGAGAATTTATGGTTTGAAGTGCTTTCTTCCCAAGACCCAAAAAAATCTTAGTAGGGGAAAATAGTTTTCCGCCCCCCCTTTCCAAGGGGCCCGTTCTTAGAAGGAAATTTTCCAGAGTCTTGTCCGGGGGTTGAAAACAATTGCGAAAACAAAATCCCGTGGACCCCCCGGGTTTAAGATTTTAAAACCGTGGGAAGAGGGCTCATCCCTTATGCGAAATAACGTTTTGCTAAAGAATTTTCCCCCTTTAAAAAAATAATTTGGGAAATTTAAAAATTTAAAACCCTGCAAGACGCCCCAAAAGGTTTAAAAAAATTTTTTTTTTTCCACTTGGGAAAAGTTAATTTTTAAAAAAACACAAAAAGAAAAAGGGGATGCACAATTACATGGACACTTACTTTTTTTGAAGATCTTTGGTGAAAGGTTTTTATGGGGTGGGAGGGGGGGGGAGAGCATTTTCTTCTTTCTGGTTTTGAAGGGGGGAAACCCCCTTCCCTTACGACTTGAGGGAGCAAGTCTTTTCCGGGGTTATTCCCTTCTTCTTTTAATGCACTAGGCCGCTTGAGAGTCATGGGGCCCCCTGTCGCACAACAAAAACTGTCCTTTGAGCCCCTGTACTCCCCCTTCCTTTACGATTTGTTAAAAGGGCCACAAAAATTGTCATTGAAAAAGTTTAACCCGCACGGCTTGCAACAGCTGTGTCAGGGTGATTTTCCTCTATAAGGGTTTTCAGTTTTAACCCCCCTGTGCACACAATTTTCCCTTTAAACTCTGAAATAGGCCAAGGATTCCCAACTGGCCCTAGGTTCTCAGGGGGTTTGCCCCAAAACCCCTTTAAAATTTTTTCTTAATTTTCCCCCCCTAATAATTCTCACCCTTTTTTTCCACAGGGGTTGCATAGAAGCTTTTTTTGGGGCCCATGGTTACTTATTTTTCCCGAAAAAAGCACCGAAAACATGTAATAATACAAATTTTCCCGGGGTATGCTTGGATGTTTTCCGCGGAGGTGGCTGGGTTTAAAAAATTTTTTTTGGAAGGCTGGGGACTGTGAGGCTGGCTGGGGCACATTGGGGGCGTCTCGGCCCAAAAAACCCGGGAAGGGGTTTTTTTTCGGTATGGCGGCAAAAAAATTTTTCGAAAAAAAGTAATCGGTTTGCGGAAAAAATCGCTATGTGATGCCATCGTTATGCGGGGGGTCCCCCTGTTTTGGGCGACTTAATATCTGTTTTCAAACAGCCAAAAAAAATTGGGGTATGCAAAAGGTATAAGCAAAAAACTAAAGGGTTAAAAAAGTTTAATCAACTAATTAATACTTTCCAAACCCGGTCCAAAAGTTTCAGCAAAACCCCAAATTTACCACATCTTTGTAACCGCTTGAGAACATTAGTCAGTCAGGAATTTATTACCCCAGGTCTTAGTGATCATTTTTATCGTTTTTTGGACCAGGAAAAAACACTAGGGGGTAGGATAGGCCTTTCCCCAAAGGGCAATAAAAAATTTGGGGCAAATAGAAATACAAAAGAAAACTGGGAAAAAAGGCTACACAATTGTGATGGACAAAAGATAAAAAAAGTTGCACGGAAAGGGGAAAGTGCCCGGGAAAAAATTTTAAAAAAATGTTCCTACCATTCCCTTTTAATATTGGACCAGTTAAAAAGGTTAGGATTAAAAAAAAAGAAAAAATGAACCCTGGATGAAAACTGAGATATTAGATAAAATTTTAAAAATTTAGGACCCGCTGCTAAAAAAATTAAAAGCAAACAGACAGGATATTGCAGCACCAAATGAATTCCAAGGGTGAGGAACAGAGTACAGAGACTTATAAAAGGAGCAAAGGCAAAGCACTACTGCTAAAAAATTTGAAGATTTATAAGCATAACCCCAAAAAGCTCTGGTAACAACTAAAACATTTGGGTTATAGCCATAAGCCAGTAGATAGGTTAACATAGTACTCACTATCGATAATGGGGTTTATGCCATGAAACATCTAAGGTGGCAAATTGCTTTTAATTCTACTACACATCTGTTGCATCAACACTAGTAAGAAAAAACAAACCAGCTTCATAAATACCTTTAAACACAGACTCTGATAAGTTTCAAACATACCTATACCAATAAAGGGGTAACCCCAAACATTGTCAACTAGTAAGTGTATCTCATGACTTTATTCAAAAAGAACTAAGCAGGGGTTAAAACCCAACTAAGAGCACAGGCCCTGATAACATCCCGTCTAAGTTCCTAAAAGATGGTGCTTCTGACTGTCAATCCCTTTTTTCTCACATAACAAATCTATCAATCACCACTAATACCGTACCGGAGGGGTTCAAGGAGGCCAGAGGGTTTCTCCTATCTTCAAGAAAAATAGTAGGTCTGATGTAAGCAACTATAGGCCTGTTAGTATACTCAGTATAAAATCTAAAAATTTTAGAGAGGGCGGTGTATTCTCAAGTAGTTTAAATACCTTAATGACAACAACATTCTCCATACTATCAATCGGCTTTAGAAGATCCTACTCAACCGACACCTCCCTTATTAATCTGATGGATTACCTGAGAACTGAAATGTCAAAGGGGAACCTCATAGGTATAGTAACCTTAGACCTGCAAAAGGCCTTCGATACTGTCAACCACAATATATTATGTAATAAACTTCAAGCTATCGGTATAGGTTCAGTAGACTGGTTTAAGTCCTACCTTAGCAACAGGAGACAAATAGTCAAAATCAACAAAACAGAATCAGAACCCCTGCCGATAACATGTGGAGTTCCCCAAGGTAGTATTGTGGGTCCCTTATTATTCTTATGTTATGTCAATGATATGCCTATCAGTGTCAAGTGCAAACTCCTACAGTATGCAGATGACAGTGCTCTGTTAGTGTCAGGTAAAGACCCACAAGATAATTTTTTTACTAAAATTTCAATTTTTGACATTTAATAACCATTACTTGTCTAATTACCTTAACCTGTTTTAATACCACATTTACTATCCTAGATTACTCTTAATTACCTTGTACTGCCATATAACCTCAAGTATAACTACCAGTGCAATATTGAATGAAATAAACATTACTTTTTCACTTTTTTGTAATCATTATTACTTACTAAAATTTTATTAAACACCATATTTACTACCAGTCAATTTTACTTTTGTACATTAAACATTATTTTATACTTCCCATAACATTTTGTAGCCAAATTTTCAAGTTTTTATATTCAACCCCAACCTTTATATTATCCCTTGTACCTGTGTACCTGTCTACCCTCTTACTATCATATTATAACCAAGACATTACCATTGTTATTTTTTTACTATTATTCTTTTGGTACCTTAATTGTGAATTTTATTTTGTCAATTTAAATCTGTTATAATCTTGATCTTGTCAACAACCTATACCAGACTCTAGTGCAATTGCAAGTACCATTCAAATTGTATTTTTATATTATAAGTTTATATTATAATTCCTACCATCTGTCCATTTAACTTTGCTTACCATTACTTAATTTTAGTCCCTTATATATTTTCTCCTTTATTTTAGCTTTATATAACTATCCTAGTTTATATATTCACAATTGTTAAATAATCATGTGCTATTCTTAGGTGCTAAAGTAGAATAAGTTCACAATTTTGCCATTATATTCCAAAGCTCATTTATTTGATTACACTTTATTGTTCACCACAACCTATATTAGTCCCTTTTATATTATAATTTTATACTATAATTCTAACTTTAAAAAATTACCTTTATAGTACTACCTACTACCATATTCCCAAGCTCCACTATTTGATCATCACTTTATTTGTATTAGTCCCTTAGCTCATTATTTTACATTTGTTAAATAATCCAGGTGCTATTTTTTAGCTTAAGACTATTTACTTTGTTTTATACTTAATTCAAACTATAGATTCACTACAAATCTTATGATTACAAGCATTGATCCTGATACTAACCTCTTATTTAATGACTTAAATGATTCAAACAGTAATTACTGTAATTACTATACTGCAGAACAATCAAAGGCACTTCTCAGTGCCAACAACAACATAACTATCTTTAACTACAATATCAGATCTTTAAGCAAGCATTATGATGACCTCCTAGCATTACTAAATTCCTTGCATGCCAATATGTCCATCATTACACTAACTGAAACCTGGCTAAAGCCTGATAGTACAGATGTCTATGCCATTCCTGGTTACACAGCCATACACAACTGTAGGCCAGACCAACAAGGGGGTGGCACAGCTTATATACTACTCAGACCAACTAGAATGTATCACTAATACTTGCACAAGGGATGAACATGGGGAATATATAATAGCTAAATTCAAATCCAATACCTACAAAAACCTCTCACATTGATAAACATCTACAGAGTTCCACAGTCAAACATTAGCCAATTTAGTCAAAACCTAGGAAGTATGATAACTGATGCACGCATGAACAAAGATCACTTACTACTCTCAGGTGACTTCAATATAAATCTCCTGCAAGACCAGGACCCACACGTTACTGAATTCACAAAACACAATAAGTAACTGTATGTTACTACCAACAGTAACAAAACCTACAAGAGTTACAGAGACTAGTGTTTCCCTACTTGACCACATTCTGGACCAACACCATATCCCTTTAAAATCAGGCATAATTACAGATAATACCACAGATCACTACCCTACTTTCCTCATAACAACTCTTGGTAAAACTACCCCAAGACACTACTAAAGTCACCTTCAGACTTCACAATGAGGCAGCCATTAATAACTTCACAACAGCAATAGCAAACATTGATTGGCACACTGAGATAGAAACCTATACGGATATTGACGAATGTATTAATAATTTTCTAAAAAAAAACCCAATACCTCTATAACAAGCACTGCCCTAAAAAAACTAAACAGATGACAGCAAAGAGACTGAACAGTCCCTGGCTAACATCCAGCATTCTCAAATCCATAAATACAAAACACCAATATGAAAAACAGTACAGAATGGGTCACATAACCAGAGACCAAACAAAACGTTACTCGTCAATCCTAACCAGCCTGATAAGAAGGGCAAAAAAATTGTATTATGAGAACAGATTATCCAACTTACGAAGTGATATAAAAAAGACCTGGAAAACCCTATCAGAAATTCTGGGAACAAAAAAGATATCACGAAATAGCAAAATAAAATTAGCAAAATCAGATGAACCCCAACTCCCACAAACAGAAACAGCAAACAGACTCAATGATTTCTTCTCCACTACAGGACAAAACCTTGCCAATAAAATCCCAAGCTCAGATACCCCACCAAATGACTACCTCACCGGCAACTACCCGAACACTCTGTTCCTAGCTCCGACTAACCCATACGAAGTCTCCCTTATTATCAACGCACTAAAAAACAATGCAGGAGATTTAAATACCTTACCACCCTTTATATACAAAAAAGTGTCACAAGTGCTATCACCAATCATTGCAACACTCTTTAACAAATCCATTGAATCCTCCACCTTCCTACAGTACTCAAAATAGCAAGGGTCACCCCGATCCACAAAGGAGGAGCCAAAACAGAGTTGAATAACTATAGGCCAATATCCAACTTACACCCTCTCTCAAAAATCTTTGAAAAATTAATTCATAAACGAATCTACTCCTACCTTATCTCCCAAAACATACTCAACCCCTGCCAATTTGGATTCAGGCCTAATAAAAATACTAATGATGCTATTATACACATGCTAGAACATATATACACTGCAATAGAGAAAAAAGAAGTCCCACTGGGATCTTCATTGACTTACGTAAAGCTTTTGATACAGTTGACCATGACTTGCTCACGTAAAATTGTCACACTATGGTATAAGAGGGCACTCCCTCAACTACCTCAAGTCATACCTCAGCAACAGAAGCCAATATGTGTACGCAAATGGGGCAAACTCTTCTGCGCAACCAATTACAGTTGGTGTCCCACAGGGAAGTGTCCTTGGCCCTCTTCTCTTTCTCCTATACATATATGACCTACCAAATGCTTCGCAATTACTCAAACCCACACTATTTGCAGATGACACTACATACGTCTTCTCTCACCCGAGCCCAGTCACGCTAGCCAATACTGTAAATACGAATTACAGAAAATATCTACCTGGATGAGGACTAACAAACTTACACTAAACATTGACAAAACCTACTTCATTCAGTTTGGTAACAGAGCTACAGATGTCCCTCTTAACATAATGATAAACGGATCACCTATCACAAAACTAACAGAGGGAAAATTCTTAGGAATCCACCTTGATAATAGACTCAAAATTTCATACACATATACAACAAATTTCTAAGAAAATTTCCAAGACTGTAGGCATACTATCGAAGATACGGTACTATGTTCCACAGTCAGCCCTCTGGCCTTTATCACTCTCTTATTTACCCCTATCTCACCTATGGAATTTGTGCATGGGGCTCAACAACAATTAACCATCTCAGACCACTAATTACTCAACAAAAGGCTGCAGTTAGAATGATAACAAATTCTCACTACAGGCAGCACACTCCACCAATATTCAATACACTAAACCTACTCCCATACAAAACATCCTACTTATTACTGCACTATTACATACATAGAACACTTAACTCTGTTATTAACCCCTCCCCTCAAAATCTCCTTACCAACCTCAAACAGAACACTTGACCATAACAAAAGGGCACAGATCACTCTTTGATGTTCCTCGTGTCCATCTCACACTATGCAAAAACTCAATGCCCCATAAAAGGCCCCTTAAAATTGGAATTCATTACCTGTAATATATAAAAGAAACACTACATGTTTATAAAATTCAAGTCTCTTCTAAAAGATCACTTACTCCCCCAAAAAACCAAAATAAATACTGAATAAACTGAACCTTATAAATTGTATATCTTAAATTTTTTTCTCACAATTATATCAAATAAATGTTAAACCTAAAACAGAATCTAACTTTATTTTTTTTTTTTTTTAAATGCACTACAAATAGAATCACTACCAAAACTGAATGCAAACCATTGACCTGTCTTTGTAATACTCACTTGTGCTTTTTTGAGTAATCTGTTTACATTAATGTTTTATCATGATTTCATCATTGCTCAGTTAATCTTTTAAATTAATTTTAAGCCAGCCGTAATGCTAAAGCATAGTATAAAGTGGCTTTGGGCATACTGCTCTTATCTGTATTTTTTGTACCTCTGTATGTGTGCTCAAATTAAAATTTAAAAAAAAATAAAAAAATTAAAATAAATGTTTTTTAAAACAGGAACTGGAGTCCTGCAGAATTTGGTTAGTAGACAACAAACTATCATTACACCTAGGGAAAACTGAAGCCATTCTCTTTGGCACGAAACATAACTGAGAAGGGTAAATAACTTTAATGTTCAATGTAATGGGGAGCCCATCCTTTGGTTTCATCAGTAAAATATTTGGGAATCCCTTTGACCATGCATTGTCAGGGGGAATTGATAGGGAACAGTGTAGTAAAGAAAACGAATGCCAGACTGAAGTTCCTGTATGACAAGCACAGTGTCTACCTACTGAGGCTCGCAGGACCTATGTCTAGCCCTTATACATGCCATATGGATTACGCTTGCTCTTCTTGGTACTCTGCCTTTACAAAAAAAACTGAAAGATAGACTGCAAATCACCCAGAACAAAATCGTAAGATTCATCCTGGGGCTGGGACCAAGGAGAACATGTAGGCCAGGAGGGAATTACAGCAGTTGGATATGCTGAATGTTGAAGACAAAGTAAAACAACTGAAGCTAAATCATGTTTATAAAATTGCTCACAAACAATGTCCAGAATATCTTGCTGTCAATTTTGTCAAGGTTGGGAACCAAAGCAATCATAGTACTAGGGGGAGAGCAAAAACTTTGTAGTACCCACAGCCATTGGCCAGGCTTCAAACACCTTTTATTGTACAGTAATAAAGGAATGGAACAGACTACCCACACATGTCAAAGCCAGTCATAGCATGAACCAGTTCAAGAAGCGTGCCAAAAGGTGTCTGATGAATGTAGCTTCAGAAAGGGAGGGGTATGATTTTCTATTTTTTATCTAACATACGTGTAAATTTTACCTTATTTCTAGTAATGACCCTCGTATTGTAGATAGTCTTAATGACCCTCGTGTAGTAGATAGTCTTTTTAGTATGATAATAAGATGTTATCTTCATTATAGAATAATAAGAAAATATTATAACCTTTATATTATAATAATAAGGTAAAAGGACCCCAATGGAAATAAGTCACTCTGTCTGACTTTTTTGGGTCATCCTAGGTTCTCTACACATATGCTGCTATGTATGATAATTCTATGTAACTGTATTTGTGTATACCTGAATAAACTTACTTACTTACTTAATAATGACAACAATGATACTGCTGATAGTTTACCTGGTAATTATTACCAGTATAATGACAACAATGATACTGCTGATAGTTTACCTGGTAATTATTACCAGTATAATGACAACAATGATACTGCTGATAGTTTACCTGGTAATTATTACCAGTATAATGACAACAATGACACTGCTGATAGTTTACCTGGTAATTATTACTAGTATAATGACAATGATACTGCTGATAGTTTACCTGGTAATTATTACCAGTATAATGACAACAATGATACTGCTGAGTTTACCTGGTAATTATTACCAGTATAATGACAACAATGATACTGCTGATAGTTTACCTGGTAATTACCAGTATAATGACAACAATGATACTGCTGATAGTTTACCTGGTAATTATTATCAGTATAATGACAACAATGATACTGCTGATAGTTTACCTGGTAATTATTGCCAGTATACTGACAACAATGATACTGCTGATAGTTTACCTGGTAATTATTATCAGTATAATGACAACAATGATACTGCTGATAGTTTACCTGGTAATTATCAGTATAATGACAACAATGATACTGCTGATAGTTTACCTGGTAATTATTACCAGTATAATGACAACAATGATACTGCTGATAGTTTACCTGGTAATTATTACCAGTATAATGACAACAATGATACTGCTGATAGTTTACCTGGTAATTACCAGTATAATGACAACAATGATACTGCTGATAGTTTACCTGGTAATTATTACCAGTATAATGACAACAATGATACTGCTGATAGTTTACCTGGTAATTATTACCAGTATAATGACAACAATGATACTGCTGATAGTTTACCTGGTAATTATTACCAGTATAATGACAACAATGATACTGCTGATAGTTTACCTGGTAATTATTACCAGTATAATGACAACAATGATACTGCTGATAGTTTACCTGGTAATTATTACTAGTATAATGACAACAATGATACTGCTGATAGTTTACCTGGTAATTATTACCAGTATAATGACAACAATGATACTGCTGATAGTTTACCTGGTAATTATTACCAGTATAATGACAACAATGATACTGCTGATAGTTTACCTGGCAATTATTACCAGTATAATGACAACAATGATACTGCTGATAGTTTACCTGGTAATTATTACCAGTATAATGACAACAATGATACTGCTGATAGTTTACCTGGTAATTATTACCAGTATAATGACAACAATGATACTGCTGATAGTTTACCTGGTAATTATTACCAGTATAATGACAACAATGATACTGCTGATAGTTTACCTGGTAATTATCAGTATAATGACAACAATGACACTGCTGATAGTTTACCTGGTAATTATCAGTATAATGACAACAATGATACTGCTGATAGTTTACCTGGTAATTATTATCAGTATCAGTGGCTTCATCAGCGGCAGCGGCAGCAGCGACCTCCAAGCTCCGTACTTTTCTCCAACTATCAGAGCTACCAATGCACCTATGATGACCTAGTTACATGCAAAACTGCACTACCCAATGTAGCACCCAGAATGACCAAAGATTACCAACAGTGAAACCTACAAATCGAACATAATAGAGATCAAAGGAAGACTGCCCACAAACCGAAAGCAACACCCCGCTGCCAGCCGAACAATGTAACCCTAAACTTTGTATACTACAACTTCTTCTTAACTACAACAATTTCTGTAGTATTATGAGGCGCAATCTAAGAGGAAACAGCACCAAGGCCAGCAAGAAAACGCCGAAAAAATCAACTATTCAACAAGTGTAGTCAGGAGGACGCCGGCCCAGCAACCACCCCACTCACCACCACTCAAGGCGACACCACAACAATAACAACAAACATGGCTGCCACCAGCCCATCCTCCCCTCTCTTCCCCGGATTCAACCTACCAAGTAGTCTCTCAGTATGACCAACGATCCAGATACCCTAAAGTCATGCATCTCCAACTTAGTTATTGAAAATATGAATCTTCGAGAGACGCTAACAAAACAAGACACCAGGATGACACAACTCGAGAACAAAATCCTCAGTCTTGAACAAAAGTTTATCAACACCAGGAATATGACAAACTGTGGCAAGACCATCCAGACAGTCATAGATAGCCATACCCAACAAATAATATCTCTTAATACAAAGGTTGAAGAAGCAGTAAAAGAATGGAAGAACAACTTAGATAACCAGTTCAGCGACTACTTTGCTCTCCAAGAAGATAAAACTGAACAAGATAAACTATCGGATGCAGTAATAGTTAACAGTTCACTTTTTCCCAGTGATATGAACCAAACAAACAGTAAAGAAATTACTCTGCAGATCATAAACGACCAAACAAGTGTTATTGTACCAGAGTCTGAAATAAAAGAAGCCAGGTTACTAGGATCCCATGGTAGAAAAAGTGTTATGCTTAGATTCCACTCACATGACAGGAAAAAAGACTTAATTATTGCATCTATTAAAGTAAAGAAAGAGGTATACATAAACGAGTGTCTTACCAAAAAACGTCAGAACCTCCTGTATAGAGTCAGAAAACTTAAGCGGGAGAATAACGACACAATACACCAATGCTTCACACGGGATGGGAAAATTCTTCTTAGGAAAACAAATGTAGGTCAACTGTACACAATCACGAATGAGAATGATCTATCACGATTTCTCAGGGATACTAATCTTACAGAGAATAACTAAACAATGTCCAACTTAAAAGCCTACATAGTGTAGTGTATGTTTTGCTCCATTATTGTTCAAATTTCATTGTACAATCTCTTAGTATTTAAACAATCAACTACCTCATTTTGTGATTTTACTAGTAAGCATAAGTCACCTTATGTAATTTTCTTATTTACTATTGTTTGCTTAAACATTAGCTGAATTGATACTTTCTCTGTCCATATTACTACCTCATATTTTTTTAAATACTATCAATTGACATTACCTACTAAAATTAATAATTATCATTTTTACTATAATTTCAATTTACTCTTAACATTTTTGACATTTAATAACCATTACTTGTCTAATTACCTTTACCTGTTTTATACCACATTTACTATCTTAGAGTACTCTTAATTACCTTGTACTGCCATATTATTATTATTTTTTATTATCACACTGGCCGATTCCCACCAAGGCAGGGAGGCCAGAAAAAGAAAAACTTTCACCATCATTCACTCCATCACTGTCTTGCCAGAAGGGTGCTTTACACTACAGTTTTTAAACTGCAACATTAACACCCCTCCTTCAGAGTGCAGGCACTGTACTTCCCATCTCCAGGACTCAAGTCCGGCCTGCTGGTTTCCCTGAATCCCTTCATAAATGTTACTTTGCTCACACTCCAACAGCACGTCAAGTATTAAAAACCATTTGTCTCCATTCACTCCTATCAAACACGCTCACGCATGCCTGCTGGAAGTCCAAGCCCCTCGCACACAAAACCTCCTTTACCCCCCCACCTCCAACCTTTCCTAGGCCGACCCCTACCCCGCCTTCCTTCCACTACAGACTGATACACTCTTGAAGTCATTCTGTTTCGCTCCATTCTCTCTACATGTCCGAACCACCTCAACAACCCTTCCTCAGCCCTGTGGACAACAGTTTTGGTAATCCCGCACCTCCTCCTAACTTCCAAACTACGAATTCTCTGCATTATATTCACACCACACATTGCCCTCAGACATGACATCTCCACTGCCTCCAGCCATATAACCTCTAGAATAACTACCAGTGCAATATTGAATGAAATAAACATTACTTTTTCACTTTTTTGTAATCATTATTACTTACTAAAATTTTATTAAACACCATATTTACTACCAGTCAATTTTACTTTTGTACATTAAACATTATTTTATACTTCCCATAACATTTTGTTGCCAAATTTTCAAGTTTGTATATGCAACTCCAACCTTTATATTATCCTTTGTACCTGTCTACCATCTTACTATCATATTATAACCAAGACATTACCATTATTCATTGTTCTTACCTGTCCATTTAATTTTGTTTACCACTACTTGTTTTTTTTTAGTCACTTTTTATTGTGTGTGCAATTAGTGTATATTCCAATTACTTTTTTGCAAGTACCAAAACTATCTTTTGCTAGCTAGTACCAACTACCTCATTTTTTATTTTACTTTTTATTGTGCAATAAACTGCTCAACTTATTTAATATTACAAATCAGATCTTACTCCTAAACCAATATTATTTCATAGTGACTATCTGTCCATTTAACTTGTTTACCATTACTTAATTGTAGTCCCTTATATATATTTTTTGTCCTTTATTTTAGCTTTATATAACTACCTTAGATCATATATTCGCAATTGTTAAACTAATCAAGGTGCTATTCTCAGGTGCTAAAGTTAATAAGTTCACTATTTTGCCATTATACTCCAAAGCTCATTTATTTGATTACCACTTTATTGTTCACCACAACTTATATTAGTCCCTTTTATATTATAATTTTATACAGTGGACCCCCGCATAACGATCACCTCCGAATGCGACCAATTATGTAAGTGTATTTATGTGTGTTTGTACGTGTATGTTTGGGGGTCTGAAATGGACTAATCTACTTCACAATATTCCTTATGGGAACAAATTCGATCAGTACTGGCACCTGAACATACTTCTGGAGTGAAAAAATATCGTTAACCGGGGGTCCACTGTATTATAATTCTAACTTTAACAAATTACCTTTAAAGTACTACCTACTATCATATTCCCAAGCTCCATTATTTGATCATCACTTTATTTGTTCACCACAAATTATTTTAGTCCCTTTTATATTGTCTCCTTTATTTTAGCTTTAAAAATACTACCTTAGCTCATTATTTTTTACATTTGTTAAATAATTCAGGTGCTATTTTTTTTTTTTTAGCTTTAGAATATTTACTTTATTTTTTACTTAATTCTAACTATAGATTCACTACAAATCTTATGATTACAAGCATTGATCCTGATACCAACCTCTTATTTAATGACTTAAATGATTCAGACAGTTACCGTAATTACTACACAGCAGAACAATCAAAGGCACTTCTCAGAGCCAACAACAACATAACTATCTTTAACTACAATATCAGATCTTCAAGCAAGCATTAAGATGACCTCCTAGCATTACTAAATTCCTTGCATGCCAATATGTCCATCATTACACTAACTGAAACCTGGCTAAAGCCTGATACTACAGATGTCTATGCCATTCCTGGTTTACACAGCCATACACAACTGTAGGCCAGACCAACAAGGGGTGGCACAGCTATATACTACTCAGACCAACTAGAATGTATCACAATACTTGCACAAGGTTGAACATGGGGAATATATATAATAGCTAAATTCAAATCCAAATACCTACAAAAACCTCTCACAGTGATAAAACATCTACAGAATTCCACAATCAAACATTAGCCAATTTAGTCAAAATCTAGGAAGTATGATAACTGATGCACACATGAACAAAGATCACTTACTACTCTCAGGTGACTTCAATATAAATCTCCTGCAAGACCAGGACCCACACGTTACTGAATTCACAAACACAATGAGTAACTGCATGTTGCTACCAACAGTAACAAAACCTACAAGAGTTACAGAGACTAGTGTTTCCCTACTTGACCACATCTGGACCAACACCATATCCCCTTTTAAAATCAGGCATAATTACAGATAATACCACAGACCACTACCCTACTTTCCTCATAACAACTCTTGGTAAAATACCCCAAGACACTACTAAAAGTCACCTTCAGACTTCACAATGAGGCAGCCATTAATAACTTCACAACAGCAGTAACTAACATTGACTGGCACACTGAGCTAGAAATCTATACAGATATTGACGAATGTTTTAATAATTTTCTAAAAAAGACCCAATACCTTTATAACAAGCACTGCCCTAAAAAAACTAAACAGATGACAGCTAAGAGACTGAACAGTCCCTGGCTAACACCCAGCATTCTCAAATCCATAAATACAAAACACCGATATGAAAAACAGTACAGAATGGGTCACATAACCAGAGACCAAACAAAACGTTACTCGTCAATCCTAACCAGCCTGATAAGGGCAAAAAAATTGTATTATGAGAACAGATTATCCAACTTACGAGGTGATATAAAAAAGACCTGGAAGACCCTATCAGAAATTCTGGGAACAAAAAAGATATCACGACATAGCGAAATAAAATTAGCAAAATCAGATGAACCCCAACTCCCACCAACAGAAACAGCAAACAGACTCAATGATTTCTTCTCCACTATAGGTCAAAACCTTGCAATAATATCCCAAGCTCAGATACCCCACCAAATGACTACCTCACTGGCAACTAACCCGAACACACTGTTCCTAGCTCCGACTAACCCATACGAAGTCTCCCTTATTATCAACGCACTGAAAAACAAGGCAGGAGATTTAAATACCTTACCACCCTTTATATACAAAAAAAGCGTCACAAGTACTATCACCAATCATTGCAACACTCTTTAACAAATCCATTGAATCCTCCACCTTCCCTACAGTTCTCAAAATAGCAAGGGTCACCCCGATCCATAAAGGAGGAGACCAAACAGAGTTGAATAACTATAGGCCAATATCCAATTTACACCCTCTCTCAAAAATCTTCGAAAATTAATTCATAAACGAATCTACTCCTAACCTCATCTCCCATAACATTCTCAACCCCTGCCAATTTGGATTCAGGCCTAATAAAAATACTAATGATGCTATTATACACATGCTAGAACATATATACACTGCAATAGAGAAAAAAAGAAGTCCCACTCGGGATCTTCATTGACTCACGTTAAAGCTTTTTGATACAGTTGACAATGACTTGCTCCACGTAAAATTGTCACACTATGGTATTAGAGGGCACCCCTCAACTACCTCAAGTCTTACCTCAGCAACAGAAGCCAATATAGTGACGCAAATGGGGAAAGCTCTTCCGCACAACCAATTACAGTTGGTGTCCCACAGGGAAGTGTCCTTGGCCCTCTTCTCTTTCTCCTATACATAAATGACCTACCAAATGCTTCACAATTACTCAAACCCACACTTTTTGCAGATGACACCACATACGTCTTCTCTCACCCGAGCCCAGTCACGCTAGCCAATACTGTAAACACCGAATTACAGAAAATATCTACCTGGATGAGGACTACAAACTTTCACTAAATATTGACAAAACCTACTTCATTCAGTTTGGTAGCAGAG
The DNA here is from genome assembly GCF_026875155.1 of Cherax quadricarinatus. Lineage (NCBI taxonomy): Eukaryota > Metazoa > Arthropoda > Malacostraca > Decapoda > Parastacidae > Cherax > Cherax quadricarinatus. The sequence continues at coordinate 39,402,646 of NC_069439.1, read as the reverse complement.
CTAACAGATGTACCTCTTAACATAATGATAAACGGATCACCTATCACAAAGCTAACAGAGGGAAAATTCTTAGGAATCCACCTCGATAATAGACTCAAATTTCATACACATATACAACAAATTTCTAAGAAAATTTCCAAGACTGTAGGCATACTATCGAAGATACGGTACTATGTTCCACAGTCAGCCCTCCTGGCCCTTTATCACTCTCTTATTTACCCCTATCTCACCTATGGAATTTGTGCATGGGGCTCAACAACAACTAACCATCTCAGACCACTAATTACCCAACAAAAGGGTGCAGTTAGAATGATAACAAATTCTCAATACAGGCAGCACACTCCACCAATATTCAAAACACTCAACCTACTCACCATACAAAACATCCATACTTATTATTGCACTTATTACATACATAGAACACATAACTCTGATATTAACCCTCCCCTCAAACATCTCCTTGCCAACCTCAACAGAACACATGACCATAATACAAGGCACAGATCACTCTTTGATGTTCCTCGTGTCCATCTCACACTATGCAAAAACTCAATGCACATAAAAGGCCCTAAAATCTGGAATTCGTTACCTGTAAATATAAAAGAAACAACCTGTTTATAAATTCAAGTCTCTTCTCAAAGTTCACTTACTCACCCAAAACCAAATAAATACTGAAAAACTGAACCATATAAATTGAATATCCTAAATGTTACTCACAATTATATCACACAAATGTTAAACCTAACTTTGTTATTTTTTTTTAAATACACTACCTAACAGAATACTCCATTCTACTGAATGAACAGCAATGCATATGACCTGTCTTTGTAATACTCATTTGTATTTTATAGTTATCTGTTTACAATAATGTCTTATCACTGATTTCATCATTGCTTAGTTAATCTTAAGTTAATTGTAAGCCAGCCCGTAATGCTATGCATATAAGTGGCTTTGGCATGCTGCTCTTACCTGTATTTTTTTGTACCTCTGTATGTACTTCACTGTATCATGTTCAAATTAATAAATAAATAAATAAATAAATGACAACAATGATACTGCTGATAGTTTACCTGGTAATTATTACCAGGATAATGACAACAATGATACTGCTGATAGTTTACCTGGTAATTATTACCAGTATAATGACAACAATGATACTGCTGATAGTTTACCTGGTAATTATTACCAGTATAATGACAACAATGATACTGCTGATAGTTTACCTGGTAATTATCAGTATAATGACAACAATGATACTACTGATAGTTTACATGGTAATTATTACCAGTATAATGACAACAATGATACTGCTGATAGTTTACCTGGTAATTATTACCAGTATAATGACAACAATGATACTGCTGATAGTTTACCTGGTAATTATTACCAGTATAATGACAACAATGATACTGCTGATAGTTTACCTGATAATTATCAGTATAATGAAAACAATGATACTGCTGATAGTTTATCTGGTAATTATTACCAGTATAATGACAACAATGATACTGCTGATAGTTTACCTGGTAATTATTACCAGTATAATGACAACAATAATACTGCTGATAGTTTACCATGTAATTATTACCAGTATAATGATAACAATGATACTGCTGATAGTTTACCTGGTAATTATTACCAGTATAATGACAACAATGATACTGCTGATAGTTTACCTGGTAATTATTATCAGTATAATGACAACAATGATACTGCTGATAGTTTACCTGGTAATTATTACCAGTATAATGACAACAATGATACTGCTGATAGTTTAAGTAAGTAATAAGTAAGTAAAGGGTAAAGGAGGTTTTGTGTGCAAGGGGCTTGGACTTCCAGCAGGTATGCATGAGCGTGTTTGATAGGAGTGAATGGAGACAAATGGTTTTTAATACTTGACGTGCTGTTGGAGTGTGAGCAAAGTAACATTTATGAAGGGGTTCAGGGAAACCAGCAGGCCGGACTTGAGTCCTAGAGATGGGAAGTACAGTGCCTGCACTCTGAAGGAGGGGTGTTAATGTTGCAGTTTAAAAACTGTAGTGTAAAGCACCCTTCTGGCAAGACAGTGATGGAGTGAATGATGGTGAAAGTTTTTCTTTTTCGGGCCACCCTGCCTTGGTGGGAATCGGCCAGTGTGATAATAAATAAAAATAAGTAAGTAAGTAAGTTTATTCAGGTATACACAAATAATGTTACATAGAATTATCATACATAGCAGCATATGTGTAGAGAACCTGGGAAAACCCAAAAAAGTCAGACAGAGTGACTTATTTCCATTGGGGTCCTTTTACCTTATTATTATAACATAAAGGTTATAATATTTTCTTATTATTCTATAATGAAGATAACATCTTATTATCATACTAAAGAGACTATCTGCTACACCAAGGTCATTAAGACTATCTACAATACGAGGGTCATTACAAGGAATAAGGTAAAATTTACACGTACAGGAAGGCCCCACTTATACGGCGGGTTAGGTTCCAGGCTACCGCCGTAAAGCGGAAACCGCCGTAAAGTGGAACACCCTTTTATTTTCCTTGTAAATGCATATAAATGCTAGATAACGTATTTACACTGACATATATTAAATTAGCAATAGAACTAAGCATTAAAAAAACAATGAAAAGTAAAATTACACACAGTACATTTATTACATACCTTTAATTACTTAATATGAATGTGTGAGAGGTGAGTGGCAATGTAGTTATTGAATCAAATCAGGAGATGGCAGACCATCATCCTCTAATTCTTCAACTAATTTGATTCGTTTTGGAGACTTGTGTGAGGCTTATTATTATTATTATTATTATTGCATCAAGAGTAGAGAGACTCTTAGTGATTTTAATGTGTACCTACATGAAAGCAGTGTGTAAGTTTATTTAGGTACAGGTATACATAAGTATAATTATCAGAGTATATATAAATTATGAAATAACTTTTAAAAACATTTGAAATTTTGGAGTTTCCAGACAAAATGGAGAGACTTAGTGCTTACTGAGCTCATGGAGAATGTAAACAAACAGGGTGGGGCACGGTGACCGTATTAGAAACTGGCAGGTGAGGGGGAAGCGTTTATAGCGAAGTTTTTGGTTCATAATTTGAAATGTCCGTATTAGCGGAACGCCGTAAAGTGAAACGCCGTAAAGCGGGGCCTTCCTGTATGTTAGCTAAAAAAATAGAAAATCATTCCAATCCCTTTCTGTAGCTACATTCATCAGACACCTTTTGGCACTTTTCTTGAACTGGTTCACGCTATGACTGGCTTTGACATCTGCGGGCAGGTATGTTCCATTCCTTTATTGCTGTACAATAAAAGGTGTTTGAAGCCTGGCCACTGACTGTGGGTACTAAAAAGTTGTGCTCTCTCCCCCTAGTACTGTGATTGCTTTGGTTCCCAACCTTGACAAAATTGACAGCAAGATATTCTGGACATTGTTTGGTGGCACTTTTATAAACAAGATTTAGCTTCAGTTGTTTTACTCTGTCTTCAACATTTCAAGCATATCCAACTGCTGTAATTCATCATGGCCCTAACATGTTCTCTTGGTCCCAGCCCCAGGATGACTTAAATTTTGTTCCTTGAGGTGGATTTGCACTCTATCTTTCAGTTTTTTTTGTCAAGGCAGAGTACCAAGAAGTGCAAGCGTAATCCATATGGCATTTTATAAGGGCTAGACATAGGGTCCTGCGAGCCTCAGTAGGTAGACACTGTGCTTGTCTATACAGGAACTTCAGTCTGGCATTCGCTTTCTTTACTACACTGTTCCCTATCAATTCTCCTGACATGAATGGGTCAAAGGGGATTCCCAAATACAGTGGACCCCCGCTTAACGATCACCTCCAAATGCGACCAATTATGTAAGTGTATTTATGTAAGTGCGTTTGTACGTGTATGTTTGGGGGTCTGAAATGGACTAATCTACTTCACAATATTCCTTATGGGAAAAAATTCGGTCAGTACTGGCACCTGAACATACTACTGGAATGAAAAAAGTTCGTTAACCGGGGGTCCACTGTATTTTACTGACGAAACCAAAGTGATGGGCTCCCCATTACATTGAACATTAAAGTTATTTACCCTTCTCAGTTTATGTTTCGTGCCAAAGAGAATGGCTTCAGTTTTCCCTAGGTGTAATGATAGTTTGTTGTCTACTAATCATTTGCTGCAGGACTCCAGTTCCTGTGTTAAATCATTAGGCAATATCTTGTGGGTCTGTACCTGACACTCACAGAGCACTGTCATCTGCATATGTAGGTAGGTTTGGCGACTTGACACTGAAGGCATAACATTGACATAACATAAGAAAAATAAGGGACCCAGAATACTCCTTGGGGAACTCCACATGTTATCAGCAGGGGTTCTGATTTTGTTTTGTTGTTTTTGACTATTTGTCTCCTGTTGCTAAGGTAGCGACTTAAACCAGTCTAAGAACTATACGTAGCTTGAAGTTTATTACATAATATATTGTGGTTGACAGATCGAAGGCCTTTTGCAGGTCTAGTTTCCATACCTATGAGGTTCCCCTTTGACATTTTCAGAATCTCAGGTTAATCCATAGATTAATAAGGGAGGTTCGGTTGAGTAGATCTTCTAAGCCCGCTTGATTGCTATGGGAGAATGTTGTTGCATTAAGGTACTATAAATACTTGAGAATACACCGCTCTCTCAAGATTTTAGATATTATACTGAGGTATAGCTAAACAGGCCTATAGTTGCTTACATCAGACTACTATTTTTCTTGAAGATAGGAGTAACTCTTGGCCTCCTTGAACCCTCCGGTTACAGTATTAGTGGTGATTGATCGATTTATTATGTGAGCATAGGATTGACAGTTCAGAGCACCTTTCTTTAGGAACTTAGACAGGATGTTATCAGGGCCTGTGCTTAGTTGGGTTTAACCTGCTTAGTTCTTTTTGATAAAGTCATGAGATACACTTACTAGTTGACAACTGTTTGGGGTTACCCTTTATTGGTATAGTATGTTTGAAACTTATCAAGAGTCTGATGTTTAAAGGTTTTGATGCAGTGGTGTTTATTATACTTGTTGATGCAACAGATGTGTAGTATGAAAATTACAGCAATTTGCCACCTTAGATGTTTCGTGGATACCTCATTATTGATAGTGGAGTACTATGTTAGACCTTTACTGGCTTATGGCTATACCCCAAATGGTTTAGTTGTTACCAGGAGCTTTCTGGGGTTTAGCTTATACTCTTCAATTTTTGAGCAGTAGTGCTTTTGCCTTTGCTCCTTTTATAAGTCTCTGTACTCTGTTCCTCCACCCTTTTGGATTCATTTAGTGCTGCAATATCCTGTCTGTTTGCTTTAAATCTTTTTAGCAGCTGGTCTCTGAATTTCTTTAATATCTAATATCTCAGGATTCATCCAGGGTTCAGTTCTTCGTTGTAATCCTAACCTCTTGTAACTGGTGCAATATTATCAAGGATGGTACAGACCATTGTTATGAATTTTTCCCAGGCATCGTTACCGTCCGTGAAACTTGTTATCTTGTCCAGTCACAATGTTGTCGCTTATTTACCAGTTTTTTCTTTACTGTAGTTCTAGTTGACCTCCTTTTTATTGTCCTGTGTAGGCTATCCTATCCCTAGTTCTTTTCCTGGTGCAGTAATGATGAACTGATCACTAAGACCTGTGGTAATGATGCGACTGACTAATGTCTTCAGAGCAGTTACAAAGGATGTGGTCAATTAGGGTGCTGAGAACTGTGTGGATCTGGGTTGGAGTCTTAATTAGTATGAGTGTAACTATTTAATCCTAGAATTTGCTTATACCCTTTTGCATAGCCCGTTATTTTTTAGCCCCGAGTATTAATGTCTCGCATTTGTTTTCAACTCCGGACAAAGACTCTGGAAAAGTCTTCTAGAATGGCCTGTGTAGGGGACGGTAACTAGTTTCCTACTTAAGATGGGTTTGGTCTTAGGAAGCAAACTTCAAAACCATAGAATCTCTCAGTTTACTGTTATTTTAAATCAGGTCTTGGGTCGTCGTAAGCAAGTCATTTCTAATGTAGGGACATACTCCACCACTTTCTGTTCCTATCTAAGCGTTTTATATTGTAACCATCTATTTTGACCTCGTCGTCAGTCACCGTATCATCCAACCAAGATTCAGAGATGGTTATAACTGCCGCCCTAATTTTGTTAGCTAGAATCCTAATCTCTGCCAATTTAGGAAAAAGTGATCTTGCATTTACATGAATAAAGTGAAGGTCTGTTTTCATAAAACAATCATAATCATCAATATATGGCAATGGGTCATTTGTATTAAAATTTGGTAAATCAATGTCATCACTGCTAAAGGGTAACTGTGCCAAAGTGCATTTGTTACACACAAAATGAATTCTGGCACCGCTGCTATAATTGTACATACATCCATCATGCACCCACCCCTTACACATTTTACATAAGGTGCCTTTTCTCTTTTTCATGCGTACTTTAGTACAGTGTATGCACCTGTTTGGTAGTGTTTGAGATAATAATGGCTGTATTGTCTCACATTGACCTATGTATGCATTACATATGGAGTTAAGGTTATCATTCCTAGCTACTAGACCGTCATTAACGCCGTCATTTATCTGTCTGTTTTGCCTCTGCACAATAGTTTGCGGTCCTGGATTAATTTGGATATCACCACTTAAGAGCGCTACAATAAGAGCTGTGTGCCACTGTTTTTGTTTGGGTATGCGGTGTTGCCATACCTTGCAGCGATAGTGACATTTACTTTTCTGGTAGGATGGCAACTGTTGGGCTTTTACTGTCCAGGGCGCTGTTACTCCATTCACCTTTTCCAGCCCCCATGACTGATTTCTTTCTTCATGGAATTGAAGAAGAAATATAAATATAATTATGGCAGCCTGTACCCCCCTAATGCCTGCCATTTTCACTCTTCACTCTTTTATTGTTTTTTTTTTTTTTATTAACACACTGGCTGATTCCCACCAAGGCAGGGAGGCCAGAAAAAGAAAAACTTTCACCATCATTCACTCCATCACTGTCTTGCCAGAAGGGTGCTTTACACAACAGTTTTTAAACTGCAACATTAACACCCCTCCTTCAGAGTGCAGACACTGTACTTCCCATCTCCAGGACTCAAGTCCGGCCTGCCGGTTTCCCTGAACCCCTTCATAAATGTTACTTTGCTCCTACTCCAACAGCACGTCAAATATTAAAAACCATTTGTCTCCATTCACTCCTATCAAACACGCTCACGCATGCCTGCTGGAAGTCCAAGCCCCTCGCACACAAAACCTCCTTTACCCCCCCCCTCCAACCTTTCCTAGGCCGACCCCTACCCCGCCTTCCTTCCACTACAGACTGATACACTCTTGAAGTCATTCTGTTTCGCTCCATTCTCTCTACATGTCCGAACCACCTCAACAACCCTTCCTCAGCCCTCTGGACAACAGTTTTGGTAATCCCGCACCTCCTCCTAACTTCCAAACTACGAATTCTCTGCATTATATTCACACCACACATTGCCCTCAGACATGACATCTCCACTGCCTCCAGCCTTCTCCTCGCTGCAACATTCATCCCCCATGCTTCACACCCATATAAGAGCGTTGGTAAAAACTATACTCTCATACATTCCCCTCTTTGCCTCCAAGGACAAAGTTCTTTGTCTCCACAGACTCCTAAGTGCACACTCACTCTTTTCCCCTCATCAATTCTATGATTCACTCATCTTTCATAGACCCATCCGCTGACACGTCCACTCCCAAATATCTGAATACATTCACCTCCTCCATACTCTCTCCCTCCAATCTGATATTCAATCTTTCATCACCTAATCTTTTTGTTATCCTCATAACCTTAACTCTTTCCTGTATTCACCTTTAATTTTCTTCTTTTGCACACCCTAACCAAATTCATCAACCAATCTCTGCAACTTCTCTTCAGAATCTCCCAAGAGCACAGTGTCATCAGCAAACAGCAGCTGTGACAACTCCCACTTTGAGTGTGATTCTTTATCTTTTAACTCCACGCCTCTTGCCAAGACCCTCGCATTTACTTCTCTTACAACCCCATCTATAAATATATTAAACAACCACGGTGACATCACACATCCTTGTCAAAGGCCTACTTTTACTGGGAAATAATTTCCCTCTTTCCTACATACTCTAACTTGAGCCTCACTATCCTCGTAAAAACTCTTCACTGCTTTCAGTAACCTACCTCCTACACCATACACTTGCAACATCTGCCACATTGCCCCCCTATCCACCCTGTCATACGCCTTTTCCAAATCCCATAAATGCCACAAAGACCTCTTTAGCCTTATCTAAATACTGTTCACTTATATGTTTCACTGTAAACACCTGGTCCACACACCCCCTACCTTTCCTAAAGCCTCCTTGTTCATCTGCTATCCTATTCTCCGTCTTACTCTTAATTCTTTCAATAATAACTCTACCATACACTTTAACAGTATACTCAGCAGACTTATCCCCCTATAATTTTTGCACTCTCTTTTATCCCCTTTGCCTTTATACAAAGGAACTATGCATGCTCTCTGCCAATCCCTAGGTACCTTACCCTCTTCCATACATTTATTAAATAATTGCACCAACCACTCCAAAACTATATCCCCACCTGCTTTTAAACATTTCTATCTTTATCCCATCAATCCCGGCTGCCTTACCCCCTTTCATTTTACCTACTGCCTCACGAACTTCCCCCACACTCACAACTGGCTCTTCCTCACTCCTACAAGATGTTATTCCTCCTTGTCCTATACACGAAATCACTGCTTCCCTATCTTCATCAACATTAAACAATTCCTCAAAATATTCCCTCCATCTTCCCAATACTCTAACTCTCCATTTAATAACTCTCCTCTCCTATTTTAACTGACAAATCCATTTGTTCTCTAGGCTTTCTTAACTTGTTAATCTCACTCCAAAACTTTTTCTTATTTTCAACAAAATTTGTTGATAACATCTCACCCACTCTCTCATTTGCTCTCTTTTTACATTACTTCACCACTCTCTTAACTTCTCTCTTTTCTCCATATACTCTTCCCTCCTTGCATCACTTCTACTTTGTAAAAACTTCTCATATGCTAACTTTTTCTCCCTTACTACTCTCTTTACATCATCATTCCCCCCAATCGCTCCTCTTCCCTCCCGCACCCACTTTCCTGTAACCACAAACTTCTGCGAACACTCTAACACTACATTTTTTAAACCTACCCATACCTCTTCGACCCCTTTGCCTATGCTCTAATTACCCCAAACTATCCCCCAAAAGCTGTTTATATCTTCCCCAAAACCCTCCCTTTCCTTTTGTTTAAAAAACCTTTCACCTCTCTCTTCCCTGATGCTTCTTTTTCCTTGTTTCCCATTACCTTTTACTCTCGTGTAGCTACAAAAAAGAAAGTTTTGATATATCTGTGGCCCCTCTAAACCCGGAAAAATCCTGAAGTCTACTCAACAGTCTTTTATCTCCCAATAAAAAACCCCAAACAAACTACGCTTTTTCGCCCTACATCATTTTTCTTTTTATACTTATTTATCCTTTTTTTTCTTAAAATATGTATTACCTATAACAAAACCCCCTTTTCTATAAAAAAGTTCAACCCAAAGGGCTCCCATTATCATTTACCCCTGGCCCCCCAAATTCCCCTACCAAACCCTCTCAAAAAGGGTTTCCCTCCTACTTTAGCATTCAGGTCCCCCAAACCAAAATTTACTCTCTCACGGGTTCAAAGGCTCCTATTCATTCATTTTCCCATCCCCAAAAAAATCTCTTTTTCTCTCCTCTCATTCCTCTTACCCAGGTGCTTAAAACCTTATTTTTGGACCCACTTCTCGCCCCAAAAACCTTACTTTAATCCACAAAATTCTTGAACTTTCCATTCAAAATTCTTTTTTCCCCTTTTCCAAAAACCTATCTTCAACATTACTGCTCCCCCTTTCCTTTGCTCAAAACTCCTCAGATACTCCTTTTTTAAATTTCCCCATTTATTTTTTTTTTACTCATATACAATAATTTTTATTTCCTTTTCCAGTCCTGTACACTTAGATCTGTTTTAAAGCAATCACCACTAAATTACTAGAAAAAATTTCCTCTTCAAAAACCGGGTAATTTTTTCCCCAGTTAAATGACAACAATGATACGCTAATAATTTACCTGGAAATTATTACCATAAAATTAAACAAAAATTGTTTACTTCTAAAATTTTACCTGGTAATTACCATTTATAATGACAAAAATTTGATACTCCCTGATATTTTACCTGGAAAATTATCACAGTTAATGACAAAAATTTTTTTACTGCTGATAGTTTCCCTTTGGTAATTATCCCCCAGTATAATGACAAAAATTGATATTTGCTGATATTTTTACCTGGAAATTTATTACCAGTTTAAATGACAAAAAATGAAAACTGCTGTTTGGTTTAAACCTGGAAATTTTTCCCCAGTATAATGACAACAATGTAACTGCTAAAGTTTACCTGGTAATTATTCCCAGTTAATGACAAAATGATACGGGCTGTTAGTTTGCCGGGTAATTTTTATCATTTATAATGACAACAATGAAAATGTGATAGTTTATCGGGGTAATTATTACCAGTTTTTAAAGAAAACAAGATACTGCGGGATATTTTTACCAAAAATTTAATTACCGTAAATGGGGGCAAGGGGGCTATTTAACCCCCCTTCTCCTGTATAAAATTTTAAAAAAAAGAGAAGAAGAAAAACTTTATAAAACTGGTTGTTTAAATGTGCGGGGAGGGTATTGCGGGATGACAAAAAAACAGATGATTGCTGATGTTATGAATAAAAAGGAATTTGGGTTGCCCTGGCCCTAAGCAAAACCCAAAGCTAAAAGGGGGTAGGGGGAGTTTCAGGGGGGGGAAATTTAAAGGGTTTAAAATCTGGATTTCTAAGGGGGTTAAGCAAAGGAAGGGGTAGCATTTAATGTTAAAAAAATCATTTATGAAGGAGAAAAGAAAAATTGAAGTTTTTAAATTAAAGAATTATTTTGGTTTAAAGAAAAGGGGTTTGGGATGGAGAAGTGGGTATAATAAGCGTGTATGCACCGGGAAAAGAGGGGGAAATTGCAGAGGGAAAAGAGAGTTTTTGGGGAAAGATGTTAAGTAAATTTTAAAAGGACCCTTTTGGAACCAAGGGAGAGAGAAATTGTGGTAGGGGATTTGGGAAAGCAAAGTAGGAGAAACTTTTAGAGAGGTGTGGTAGGTAAGTTTGGGGGTCCAGGGGGGTAAATGATAATGGGAGCCCTTTGATTAAAACTTTGTATAAAAAAGGGGTTTAGTTATATTTAATACATATTTTAAGAAAAAGAAAATAAAAAAGTATACACGTATGTGTAGGGGGAAATGACAGTAGTTTGTTGGTTTATTTTATTGGTAGATAAAAGACTTTTTGAGGGGGACTTCAGGATTACATGCTTATAGAGGGGCCAATTATATCAGATCCTTTCTAGTTGAAAGTTTAAAACTGAGGAAAAAGGGTTTAGGGGAATAAAAGGAGAATAAAGCATCGGGGAAAGAGAGAGGTGAAGGTTTATAAACAAAAGAGGAGGCAGTTAGGGTAAGATAAAAAACAGTTTTGGGGGAAAATTGGGAAATGGAGCATGGGCAAGGGGGTCAAGAGGTATGGGGTGGGTTTTTAAAAGGTAGTTTTAAGTGTTTCAGCAGAAGTTTGGGGTTAAAAGGGAAAAGGGGGTGCAGGGGGGAAGGGGAAAGCGTTGGTGGAATAAATAAATGTAAAGAGATTAGTAAGGGAGAAAAAAAGGTTAGCATATGAAATTTTTTTAAAAGTAAAGTGAGAAAGGAAAGGGAAGAGTATAGGGGAGAAAAAAGATGAAATTAAGAGAGGGGTAAAGGGCAATAAAAAAAAGAGAGAAAAATGAGAGAGGGGGTGAATGTTATAAACCCAAATTTTTTTTTAAAATAAAAAAAAAAGTTTTGGAGTGAGATTAAAAGTTAAGAAACCCTAGAGAAAAAAAAGGGGATTTGTCATTTAAAAATAGGGAGGGAGTTTAAATGGAGAGTTAGAGGTTTTGGGGAAGAGGGAAGGAATATTTTGAGGAATTTTTTAAAATGTTGGAAGATAGGGAAGCTGTGATTTCGTGTAGGGGCAAGGGGAATAACATCTTGAAAGGATTGAGGAAGACCCCAGTTGTGGTGGGGGGGAAAATTTCCGTGAGGCAGTGGGTAAAATGAAAGGGGGTAAGGCAGCCGGTTTGAGGGGAAAAAAGATAGAAAATTTTAAAAAAGCAGGGGGGGATATATTTTTGGGAGGGGTTTTGGGGGCAATTTTTTAATTTAAATGTAGGGAAAGAGGGTAAGGTACCTGGGGTTTGGCAGAAGCATGCATAGTTCCTTGTATAAAGGAAAAGGGGTAAAAGAGAGTGAAAAAAAATTTTTGGGGGATAATTTCGTTGAGTGTCCCGGGAAAAGTGTATGGCAGATTTAAAAATTAAAAGGGGAATTAAGAGTAAGACGGAAATAGGATAGAAATTTTAAAAAGGGAGGTTTTTGGAAAGGTGGGGGGTTGTGTGGACCAGGTTTTTCAGGGAAAAACATAAAAGTGAACGTATTTAGAAAAGGCAAAAAGAGGTCTTTGGCATTTATGGTTTTGGAAAAAGGCGTATAAACCGGGGTGGATAGGGGGGCAATGTGGCGGGATGTTGAAGTGTATGGTGTGGGAGGTAGGTTACGGGAAAGCAGGAAGATTTTTTAACAGGATAGTGAGGTTTTCAAGTTAGAGTATTTTAGGAAAGGGGGAAAATTTTTTTCCCCGTAAAAGTGGGCCCTTGGGACAAGGATTTTTTTTTGGGGGGGGGGAAATTGTAAACCTGTTTTTTTTAATATTTTTAATAGAGGGATTGAAAGAAAAATTTAAATCCCCGGGGCCCTTGGCAAGAGGCGGGAGTTAAAAGATAAAGAACCCACACACAAAAGGGGGAGTTTTCCCCAGTTTGCTTTTTGTGATAAACACTTTTGCTCTTGGGAGATTCAAAGAGAAGTTGCAGAGATTGGGGGATGATTTGGTAGGGTGTGCAAAAAAAGAAAATTAAAGGTAAATACAGGAAAAGAGTAAGGTTTGGGGGTAAAAAAAAGATTAGGGGGATAAAAGTTTGAATATCAGATTGGAGGGGGGAGAGTATGGAGGAGGTGGAAAGTATTCCAAAATTTTTGGGGGTGGACGTTTTCAGCGGAAAGGGTCTATGAAAGATGAGGTGAAATAAAAGAATTGATGAGGGAAAAAAAAAGGGGGAGTGGTGCACTTAGGAGTCTGTGGAGACAAAGAACTTTGTCCTTGGGGCAAAAAAGGGGGAAATTTTTGAGTGTATATTTTAAACCCAAAGCCTTATATGGGTGTGAAAACGTGGTGGATCAAAGTTTTTCAGCGAGGAGAAGGGGGGAGGCAGTGGAGATTCATGTTGAGGGGAAAGTTTTGGTGTGAAAATAATGCAAGGGAATTCGTAGTTTGGAAATTAGGAGGGGTGCGGGATTAACCCAAAAAGTTGTCCAGAGGGCTGAGGGGGTTTTTGAGGGGTTCGGACATGTAGAGAGAATGGAGCGAAACAGAATTTACTTTTAAGAGTGGGATCAGTTGTAGTGGGAAGGAAGGGGGGTAGGGGTTTTGGCCTAGGAAAGGGTTGGAGGGGGGGTAAAGGGGGGTTTTGTGTGCGAGGGGGTTGGACTTTTCCCCGGATGCATGACGTGTTTGATAGGAGTGAATGGGGACAAATGGTTTTTAATTTCGACGTGCTGTTCGGTGTGAGCAAATAACTTTATAAGGGGTTCAGGGAAAAACCCCCCCGGCCGGGATTGGGGGTCCCGGGATGGGAAGTACAGTTTCCTCACTCTGAAGGAGGGGGTTTTTTAATGTTTCAGTTTAAAAAAATGTAGTGTAAAGCCCAACCCCTTTTGGCAAGACAGTGGGTTTTGAGTTTAATGATGGGTTTAAAGTTTTTCTTTTTCGGGGCCCCCCTGCCCCCTTTGGGGGGAATTTGGGCCGGTTGGGGGGATAATAAAAAAAAAAAAATAATGACAACAATGAAATGCTGATAGTTTACCTGGGGAATTTTTCAGTATAATGACAACAATGTACTGCTGATTTTTACCTTTGGGAATTATCAGTTTAAAGACAACCCAAAGAATGCTGATTTGTTTACCGGGAATTATTCCATATAATGACAAAAATGATACTGCTGATAGTTTACCTGGTAATTATTACCCCGTATAATGACAACCCAAAGATATTTTGATAGTTTACCCGGTAATTATCAGTATAATGGGCAAAAAAAGATACTGCTGATATTTACCTGGTTTAAATTTTTTACCAGTATAATAAACAATGATACTGCGATTTGTTTAAACCCGGTAATTATTTCCATTTAATTTACAACAATTTTACCCGTGATAGTTTACCTAGTAATTATTACCAGTATAATTTACAACAATGATACTGCTGATAGTTTTTCCTTTTTTTAAAAATTACCAGTACAAAAGGCAAAAAATAAAACTTTCTTTATAGATTACCTGCTAATTTTTTACCCATATAATGGAAAAACAATGATAATTTTGATAGTTTACCTGGTAAATTTTTTTCAGTAAATGACAACAATGATACGCGATAGTTTTCCCCCGTAATTTTTACCATATAATGACAACCAAAGATTTTTGCTGTTTGTTTTTCCCCGGGGAATTATTATCGTATAATGACAAAAAAGATACTGCTGATAGTTTACCCCGGTAATTATTACCCCGTATAATGACAAAAAATTTATACTGTGATAGTTTACCTGGTAATTATTAACCCCTAAAATGACAACAAAGTACTGTTTTTTGTTTACCTAGTAATTATTTCCAGTATAATGACAAAAAATGATACTGCTGGGTAGTTTTTTTTTGGTAATTAAATTTCCAGTAAAAAATGGGAACAATGATACTGCTGATAGTTTACCCGCCCCAATTATTAAACCCTATAATGACAACAATGATAAAGCTGATAGTTTTAAACCCGGTAATTATTATCCCGTATAATGACAACAAAAGATACTGCTGATAGTTTACCCCCGTAATTTTTACCCTATAATGACAACAATTTATACGCTGATAGTTTACCCGGGTAATTATTAAACCCGTATAATTTCAACAATGATACTGCTGAAAAGTTTACCCCGTAATTATTACCCGTATAATGACAACAATGATACTGCTGATAGTTTTTTTTTCCCCGGTAATTAAATTTCCGTATAAAAGACAACAATGATAAGCTGTAGTTTTTCCTGGGAATTATTTAAAATATAATGACAATAATACTGCTTTGGGATTTTTCCTGGGGAATTACCAGTATAATGACAAAAAAAAACTGCTTTGGGAGTTTCCGGTTTAAATTTTTACCAGTATAAATTTAAAAAACAATGATAATGCTGTAGTTTACCTGGTAATTACAAAGTATAAAGACAAAAAAGATACTGTTTAAAGTTTTTTGGAATTATTAAACAGTTTTAAAGGGCAACAAAGATTTCTGCTATAGTTTACCTGGTTAAAATTTTTACCCTTTTAATGACAACAAAGATTCTGCTGAAGTTTTCCTGGTAATTATAACCCGTATTTAAAGAAAAAAATTATACTGTGCTAGTTTTTCCTGGTAATTACCAGTATAATGGGCAAAAAATTTTTATGCTGATAAAATTTTCCCCCGGTAATTATTACCAGTATAATGACAACAATGATACTGCTTTTTAGTTTACTTGGTAATTACCAGTATAAAGACAACAATTTTATACTGCTGATAGTTTACCCGGGAATTATTACCGTTTTAAAGACAACAATGATTTCTGCTTGACTTTTTTATTTCCGGTAAATTAAAAATTTCCAAAATTTTTTAATTTTTCCAAAAAAAATGATACTGCTGAAAATTTTCCCGGTTAAAATTTTTAAACCCTATAGAAAAGACAACAATGAAAAGCTATAGTTTTCCTGGTAATTAATTTTCAAGGGAAAAAAGGCAACAATATACTCTGATAAATTTTTCCTGGTAATTTTTACCATTTTAATGACAAAAAATGATACTGCTGATAGTTTACCTGGGTTTAAAAAAATTTTCAGTATAAAAGACAACATGATATTGCTGATAGTTTACCTGGGAATTATCACCAGTTAATGACAAAAAATGATACTGCTGATTGTTTACCAGGTAATCATTACCAGTATAATGACAACAATTATAAATTTCCCGATAGTTTAACCCGGTAATTATTACCAGTATAAAGAAAACCCCAAAGATACTGCTGGGAAAATTTACCTGGTAATTCCTTTTTCATATAATGACAACAATGAAAACTGCTGATAGTTTACCCGGCAATTATTATAGTATAATGACAACAAATTTTAATGCTGGGTAGTTTAAACCTTTGGGAAAATTTTCCCCCAGCATAATGGGCAACAAAGATACTGCTGATAGTTTTTCCAGGTAATTATTACCCGTATAATTTACAAAAAATGAAAAGCGGGGTATTTACCTGGGAAATTTTTACCCGTATAATGCAAAATGAACTGTATGCAAGGGTTCTAAAGGAAGTAAAGAGGAAACTTAGCACCCCCTTTGGGTAAAACTTTTCAACATATCACTAAAACTGGGATGGTGCCCGATAAGTGGAAAAGGGGAAATGTGATACCTGTTTTCAAAACAGGTGATAGGTCCTTAGCTTCGAACTATAGACCAATAAGCCTAACCTCCATAGTGGGAAAATTTATGGAATCAATAATTGCCGAGGCAGTTTGTAGCCACCTTGAAAAGCATAAATTAATCAACGAATCTCAGCATGGTTTTAAAAAGGGGGCGTTCCTGCCTTACGAATTTATTAACTTTTTTCACTAAGGTATTTGAGGAGGTAGATCATGGTAATGAATATGATATTGTGTATATGGACTTCAGTAAGGCTTTTGACAGGGTCCCACATCAGAGACTATGAGGAAAATTAAAGCACATGGAATAGGAGGAGAAATTTTTTCCTGGATAGAGGCATGGTTGACAAATAGGCAGCAGAGAGTTTGCATAAATGGGGAGAAATCAGAGTGGGGAAGCGTTACGAGCGGTGTTCCACAGGGGTCAGTGTTGGGCCCCCTGCTGTTCACAATCTACATAAACGACATAGATGAGGGCATAAAGAGCGACATCGGCAAGTTTGCCGATGACACCAAAATAGGCCGTCGAATTCATTCTGACGAGGACGTTCGAGCACTCCAGGAAGATTTGAATAGACTGATGCAGTGGTCGGAGAAGTGGCAGATGCAGTTTAATATAGACAAATGCAAAGTTCTAAATGTTGGACAGGACAATAACCATGCCACATATAAACTAAATAATGTAGATCTTAATATTACGGATTGCGAAAAAGATTTAGGAGTTCTGGTTAGCAGTAATTTGAAACCAAGACAACAGTGCATAAGTGTTCGCAATAAAGCGAATAGAATCCTTGGCTTCATATCAAGAAGCATAAATAAGAGGAGTCCTCAGGTTGTTCTTCAACTCTATACATCCTTGGTTAGGCCTCATTTAGATTATGCTGCACAGTTTTGGTCACCGTATTACAGGATGGATATAAATTCTCTGGAAAATGTACAAAGGAGGATGACAAAGTTGATCCCATGTATCAGAAACCTTCCCTATGAGGATAGACTAAGGGCCCTGAATCTGCACTCTCTAGAAAGACGTAGAATTAGGGGGGATATGATTGAGGTGTATAAATGGAAGACAGGAATAAATAAAGGGGATGTAAATAGTGTGCTGAAAATATCTAGCCTAGACAGGACTCGCAGCAATGGTTTTAAGTTGGAAAAATTCAGATTCAGGAAGGATATAGGAAAGTACTGGTTTGGTAATAGAGTTGTGGATGAGTGGAACAAACTCCCGAGTACAGTTATAGAGGCCACAACGTTGTGTAGCTTTAAAAATAGGTTGGACAAATACATGAGTGGATGTGGGTGGGTGTGAGTTGGACCTGATAGTTTGTGCTACCAGGTCGGTTGCCGTGTTCCTCCCTTAAGTCAATGTGACCTGACCTGACAAGGTTGGGTGCATTGGCTTAAGCCGGTAGGAGACTTGGACCTGCCTCGCATGGGCCAGTAGGCCTTCTGCAGTGTTCCTTCGTTCTTATGTTCTTATGTTCTTATGATACTGCTGATAGTTTACCTGGTAGTTATTACCAGTATAATGACAACAATGATACTGCTGATAGTTTACCAGGTAATTATTATCAGTATAATGACAACAATGATACTGCTGATAGTTTACCTGGGAATTATTACCAGTATAATGACAACAATGATACTGCTGATAGTTTACCTGGTAATTATTACCGTATAATGACAACAATGATACTGCTGATAGTTTACCTGGTAATTATTACCAGTATAATGACAATGATACTGCTGATAGTTTACCTGGTAATTATTACCAGTATAATGACAACAATGATACTGCTGATAGTTTACCTGGTAATTATTATCAGTATAATGACAACAATGATACTTCTGATAGTTTACCTGGTAATTATTATCAGTATAATGACAACAATGATACTTCTGATAGTTTACCTGGTAATTATTACCAGTATAATGACAACAATGACACTGCTGATAGTATACCTGGTAATTATTACCAGTATAATGACAACAATGATACTGCTGATAGTTTACCTGGTAATTATTACCAGTATAATGACAACATGATACTGCTGATAGTTTACCTGGTAATTATTACCAGTATAATGACAACAATGATACTGCTGATAGTGTACCTGGTAATTATTACCAGTATAATGACAACAATGATACTGCTGATAGTTTACCTGGTAATTATTACAAGTATAATGACAACAATAATACTGCTGATAGTTTACCTGGTAATTATTACCAGTATAATGACAACAATAATACTGCTGATAGTTTACCTGGTAATTACCAGTATAATGACAACAATAATACTGCTGATAGTTTACCTGGTAATTATTACCAGTATAATGACAACAATGATACTGCTGATAGTTTACCTGGAAATTATTACCAGTATAATGACAACAATGATACTGCTGATAGTTTACCTGGTAATTATTACCAGTATAATGACAACATTGATACTGCTGATAGTTTACCTGGTAATTATTACCAGTATAATGACAACAATGATACTGCTGATAGTTTACCTGGTAATTATTACCAGTATAATGACAACAATGATACTGCTGATAGTTTACCTGGTAATTATTACCAGTATAATGACAACAATAATACTGCTGATAGTTTACCTGGTAATTATTACCAGTATAATGACAACAATGATACTGCTGATAGTTTACCTGGTAATTATTACCAGTATAATGACAACATTGATACTGCTGATAGTTTACCTGGTAATTATTACCAGTATAATGACAACAATGATACTGCTGATAGTTTACCTGGTAATTGTCACCAGTATAATGACAACAATAATACTGCTGATAGTTTACCTGGTAATTATTACCAGTATAATGACAACAATGATACTGCTGATAGTTTACCTGGTAATTATTACCAGTATAATGACAACAATAATACTGCTGATAGTTTACCTGGTAATTATTACCAGTATAATGACAACAATAATACTGCTGATAGTTTACCTGGTAATTATCAGTTCTCGCTCAGTATTTAGTTCACAAAAAACTTGTATTAATACTTGGTGTTGTATACTTATAGCCACATTAACACAGGTTATAAACTCACTTGTTAACAGTAGATTAACAGATATACAAAGTTAACAAACACTGCTCAAGGTGACGACTGAACTTTGTTTACAAAATATTTCATCCAACATTGTTGACCAAAACTCTAACTCGTAAACAAACTCTTTACAAACTTTTAATAGAAGAGCTTAACTTTTTTTATACTCCTCGTTACTACTCAAAATAATTATTGCGAATATTGCTAATACCAAGAAAAGTAATCTGATACATAAAAATGAATGTGTTTACTATAGTTCTGAGACATATTGGAACCTCTACGAACAGAACATCAGCTCGTGTTTACAAAATATTTCATCCAACATTGTTGACCAAAACTCTAACTCATAAACAAACTCTTTACAAACTTTTTAAGAAGAGCTTAACTTTTTTTATACTCCTCGTTACTACTCAAAATAATTATTGCGAAGAATGCTAATAACAAAAAAGATAATCTGGTGCATAAAAATGAATGTGTTTTTCATAGTTGTGAGTCATATTGGAATCACTACGAACAGGACTCAGATCATAATGACACGACTGCATACAAACCATACCACGGACGGGGATAGAACCCGCGACGGTCTGGAGGTTCTGAGACTCTGATCGCGGGTTCTATCCCCATTCGTGGTATGGTTTCACTATGAACAGAACATCAACATGCGAGAATGGTCACACTTCTAATATCTAATGATAGAACTGATGAATTGGCTAAGCTGTATGCTTTCATAGATGGAGTAGATTACGATCTTGGGTTGTCAGTTAGCATTTTGCGAACAATAATACGAAAAGAACTTCAATTGAACTTTATTGACTTAAGACTTAGGGAGATTGACACAAGTCAGTCCATCTATCATCAATCCATCACGCAGGAGGAGCCACATGTCTATGGTGCATCCAACAAAATAAGCAGACTCTTGGATGTCACTACCGCCCGGCTCCGGCTGGGTTACAAGTATCTTCGGCAGGTTAAATCACCACCACCAGATGTAGACCAAACGAAATGTAAACTTTGCCAGATGGACTATTGTCACACCTTGCGTCATTATGTACTGGGGTGTGATCAAATTAATAAATTTAGAGACAACTCATTCAGAAATGTTCAAGAAATGCCAAAGTATTTTATCCACAGTAGTATATTATAGACCATTCTGGAGAAATACCCTGACTTTGCTAGCTGTAAATAATGCATTACCATGTGTGTGTGTGTGTGTGTGTGTGTGTGTGTGTGTGGTGTGTGTGTGTGTGTGTGTGTGTGTGTGTGTGTGTGTGTGTATGTGTGTGTGTGTACTCACCTAATTGTACTCACCTAATCGTGGTTGCAGGGGTCGAGACTCAGCTCCTGGCCCCGCCTCTTCACTGATCGCTACTGGATCCTCTCTCTCTCTGCTTCCTGAGCTTTGTCATACCTCTTCTTAAAACTATGTATGGTTCCTGCCTCCACTACTTCACTTGCTAGGCTATTCCACTTGCTGACAACTCTATGACTGAAGAAATACTTCCTAACGTCCCTGTGACTCGTATGAGTCTTCAGCTTCCAGTTGTGACCCCTTGTCCCTGTGTCCCCTCTCTGGAACATCCTATCTCTGTCCACCTTGTCTATTCCCCGCAGTATCTTGTATGTCGTTATCATGTCTCCCCTGACCCTTCTGTCCTCCAGTGTCGTCAGTCCGATTTCCCTTAACCTTTCCTCGTACGACATTCCCTTGAGCTCTGGGACTAGCCTTGTTGCAAACCTTTGTACTTTCTCTAACTTCTTGACGTGCTTGACCAGGTGTGGGTTCCAGACTGGTGCTGCATACTCCAGTATGGGCCTAACATACACAGTGTACAGTGTCTTGAACGATTCCTTATTAAGGTATCGGAACGCTATTCTCAGGTTTGCCAGGCGCCCGTATGCTGCAGCGGTTATTTGGTTGATGTGTGCCTCCGGTGATGTGCTCGGTGTTATGGTCACCCCAAGGTCTTTCTCCCTGAGTGAGGTCTGTAGTCTTTGTCCACCTAGCCTATACTCTGTCTGCGGTCTTCTTTGCCCCTCCCCAATCTTCATGACTTTGCATTTGGCTGGATTGAATTCGAGAAGCCAGTTACTGGACCACATGTCCAGCCTCTCCAGGTCTCTTTGCAGTCCTGCCTCATCCTCGTCCGATTTAATTCTTCTCATCAACTTCACGTCATCTGTGTGTGTGTGTGTGTGTGTGTGTGTGAGTGTGTGAGTGTGTGTGTGTGTGTGAGTGTGTCCGTGTGTGTGTGTGTGTACTCACCTAATTGAACTCACCTAATTGTGGTTGCCGGGGTGGAGACTAAGCTCCTGGCTCCGCCTCTTCATTGATCGCTACTAGGTCCTCTCTCTCTCTGCTTCATGAGCTGTATCATACCTCTTCTTAAAACTATGTATGGTTCCTGCCTCCACTACTTCACTTGCTATGCTATTCCACTTCCTGACAACTCTATGACTGAAGAAATACTCCTAACGTCCCTGTGACTCGTCTGAGTCTTCAGCTTCCAGTTGTGACCCCTTGTCCCTGTGTCCCCTCTCTGGAACATCCTATCTCTGTCCACCTTGTCTATTCCCTGCAGTATCTTGTATGTCGTTATCATGTCTCCCCTGACCCTTCTGTCCTCCAGTGTCGTCAGTCCGATCTCCCTCAACCTTTCCTCGTACGACATTCCCCTGAGCTCTGGGACTAGCCTTGTTGCAAACCTTTGTACTTTCTCTAACTTCTTGACGTGCTTGACCAGGTGTGGGTTCCAGACTGGTGCTGCATACTCCAGTATGAGCCTAACATACACAGTGTACAGTATCTTGAACGATTCCTTATTAAGATATCGGAACGCTATTCTCAGGTTTGCCAGGCGCCCGTATGCTGCAGCAGTTATTTGGTTGATGTGTGCCTCCGGTGATGTGCTCGGTGTTATGGTCACCCCAAGGTCTTTCTCCCTGAGTGAGGTCTGTAGTCTTTGTCCACCTAGCCTATACTCTGTCTGCAGTCTTCTTTGCCCCTCCCCAATCTTCATGACTTTGCATTTGGCAGGATTGAATTCGAGAAGCCAGTTACTGGACCACATGTCCATCCTGTCCAGGTCTCTTTGCAGTCCTGCCTCATCCTAATCCGATTTAATTCTTCTCATCAACTTCACATCATCTGCGAACAGGGACACTTCAAAGTCTATTCCTTCCATCATGTCGTTCACATATATCAAAAATAGCACTGGTCCAAGAACTGACCCCTGTGGGACCCTACTCGTCACAGGCGCCCACTGTGATACCTCTTCACGTACCATGACTCGTTGCTGCCTCCCTGTCAGGTATTCCCTGATCCATTGCAGTGCCCATCCTGTTACATGCACCTGATCCTTCAGCTTCTGCACTAATATCTTGTGGGGAACTGTGTCAAAGGCCTTCCTGCAGTCTAGGAAAACGCAATCTACCCACCCCTCTCTCTCGTGTCTTACTTCTGTTACCTTGTCATAAAACTCCATGCTGGTTTTCATTTATAATTTTGTTCCTTTCCAGGTGTTCGACCACTCTCCTCCTGATTATCTTCTCCATGACTTTGCACACAATACATGTCAGAGACACAGGTCTGTAGTTTAGCGCCTCGTTTCTGTTTCCTTTCTTAAATATGGGGACTATATTTGCTGTCTTCCATTTCTCAGGCAGTTGCCCAGTTTCAAGGGATGTGTTGAAGATTGTGGTTAGAGGCACGCACAGCATCTCTGCTCATTCTCTAAGGACCCATGGGGAGATGTTGTCTGGTCCCATCGCCTTTGAGGTATCAAGGTCGTATGTCATCCAACACTTGGTTGTATATTCCCTCTTGATGTTCCCTTCTGTGCTGACTTCCCACAGCCCTTCCTGTCTCTTCTGTAAAAACTTCATTAAATCTCCTGTTTAGCTCCTCACATACCCCCCCCCCCGTCATTTCTTGTGAGTTCTCCACCTTCTGCCCTTAATCTGATCACCTGGTCTTTGACTGTTGTCTTCCTCCTGATGTGGCTATACAACAGTTTCGGGTCAGTCTTGATTTTCGATGCTATGTCATTTTCATAATGTCGCTGGGCCTCTCTCCTTACCTGTGCATACTCGTTCCTGGCTCTGTGACTGATCTCCCTATTTTCGTGTGTTCTCTGCCTTCTGTACTTTTTCCATTCTCTATTGCACTTTGTTTTTGCCTCCTTACACCGTCGGGTAAACCAGGTGCTCGTTCTGGTCTTCCCGTTGTTTCTGTTGCCCTTGGGAATAAACCTTTCCACTGCCTCCTTGCATTTTGTTGATACGTATTCCATCATTTCATTTACTGGCTTTCCTGCCAGTTCTCTGTCCCACGGGACCTCCTGCAGGAAGTTCCTCAACCCTATGTAGTCCCCTCTTTTATAGTCAGGCTTTTCCCATTCACCTCCTGATACTCTCTCCACTTGCAGTTCTACTGTGTATTCAAAGCTAGCTCCTAGGGGACTCTCATACGTGATGTCTTCAATGTTTGAACTGCCCAGGGCGAACACAAGGTCCAATCTTGCTGGTTCATCCTCCCCTCTCACTCTGGTAGTGTCCTTAACATGTTGGTGCATGAGGTTTTCCAGCACCACGTCCATCATCTTGGCTCTCTTTGTTTCGGGACCCCCATGTGGCTCCAGGTTTTCCCAGTCAATCTCCCTGTGGTTGAAATCCCCCATAACCAGCAACTTTGCTCTGCTGGAGTGAGCTCTTCTTGCCACCTCAGCAAGTGTGTCCACCATTGCTCTGTTGCTCTCTTCATATTCCTCTCTTGGTCTCCTGCAGTTCTATGGTGGATTATACATCACTGCAATGGCCACCTTGTGTTCCCCAGACTGAAGTGTACCTACTATGTAGTCTCTTTCTCCCATCTCATCTATGCCTTCCATTTTCTCGAATTTCCATGTGTTTTTTATTAGCAGAGCAACCCCACCTCCCCCTCTGTCCCTTCTATCTTTCCTCATGATCTGGTATCCTGGTGGGAAGATTGCATCTATTATTGTCCCCGTGAGTTTTGTTTCTGTAACTGCTATGATGTCTGGGGAATTCTCATTGATTCTTTCTTGCCATTCCTCATGTTTATTCGCTAATCCATCTGCATTTGTGTACCAACCTTCAACTTCTGTTCTAATACTGTAACTGTGGTGCGGGGGGTGGGAACAGAGGGATCGGTGTGTGATGGTTGGTTTGGATTGTTCAGTTGCCTTGGGGGTGTCGTGGCTTGGGTCCTTCTGCAGGTGTTTCTGGGGGGTGCGCTTGTCCTTCCACTTGTTCCTGGGTTATTCTGCTCTCCTTTTTCATTTCCTCCCATTTCTCCTTTCGTTTCTGAACTCTCTCTTTCATCGTCTTCCTTTCCACCTGTGTTCTGTCTCGATCGAGGTACACACTCATGAACTCCTGCCTGCCTATCAGCTGTGCTTTCTCCTGCAAGATCATGGTTCGAGTTGATTCTGCCTTGAAAATTATTTTGAGAGGCCGATTCCTTTTCTTTGTGAACCACTCGATTCTCCAAAAATTTGCCACCTGGGTCATTTCCCCCTCGCCTATCACCTTCATGATACCTTCAATCGCTTTTTTCTCCTCCTGCTTTCTTTCCTCATAAGTTTCCCCTTTAACTTCGTCTAGCCCATAGACAAACACTGATCTCTCCCTTTCCACCTCCCACTGTGACTCCCATTGCATCCTCTGATGTGTTTTAGTTCCTTCCCTTTGAGTGTTCCTTCATTCAGTCCCTTCCCTAGCTATGGCCCCTATGCTCCTTGGTTTCTCCTTCCTGCTCACCTGTTCCTGGCCCCCACAGGTGTCTGGTAAGGTCTCTGCACATGTCCTAGTTTCTTCAATGTCTTCCAACCTCACATTTTGTCCTAGTGTGCTCCCTGTCTTTGTTTTGGCCCCATGTGGGTTTGACAGGACCTCTGTATACAGTTTAGTTTCCATGCTCCCTTCAGACCTGTTGTCTGTGTCTGATGTAGCCATTGCCGATGCTACTTCTGTAATATCTTTGTCTCTATGCTGTTTCAGATGTCTCAGCTCCTCTTCTAATCTCTTTATCTTGTTTTCTGCTGTTGTGGCATGTTGCTTCCACCTTCTGCATTCTGCTTCTAATCTCTCTTCCATCTTCCTTGCAAGCTCTTCTAGTCTCCTTCTCCAGTCTTCCTCCCTTTTTTTGAGCTCTGCTTCACAGTCCTTTCCCCCTGATTCGTCCTTCGAGCCCCTTGTTCTCATCCTAGTTCTAGGTTCCCCCATTGCTCCACAGAAGGAAGGGGGAGGGGTGGTTAGGGGGAGGGGAACAGATGGTTGGGGGGAGAGGGGATGGATGGTTATGGGGAGGGAGAGGATGGTTATTGGAAGGGGAGTGGTAGTTGGGGGAGGGAGTTAGATGGTTTGGGGGAGGGGTTAGATGGTTTGGGGGAGAGGTAGGTGGCTAGGGTGAGGTGGTTAGTGGAAGGGGGAGGGGTGGTTTGGGGAGGGGGGAGTACGTGCTTGAGAGAGAGAGGGGATGGATGGTTATAGGGGAGGGGGAGGTGGTAGTTGGGGAGGGGGTTAGATGGTATGGGGGAGGGTTAGATGGTTTGGGGGAGGGGTAGGTGGCTAAGGTGAGGTGGTTAGGGATGGGGGAGAGGTGGTTAGGGGAGGGGGGGTACGTGTTTGTGTCAAGTGTATATATGCTTGTGTATGTGTGTGTGTGTGTGTGCACGTGTGTGTATGTGTGTGTGTGTGTGTGTGTGTGTGTTCGCGTGTGTGTACTCACCTAGTTGTACTCACCTAGTTGAGGTTGCAGGGGTCGAGTCCAAGCTCCTGGCCCCGCCTCTTCACTGGTCGCTACTAGAAACAAATGTCCCAGGTGTGTGTGTGTGTGTGTGTGTGTGTGTGTGTGCGTGTGTACTCACCTATTTGTACTCACCTATTTGTGGTTGAAGGGGTCGAGTCCTAGCTCCTGGCCCCGCCTCTTCACCGGTTGCTACTAGACCCTCTCTCTCCCCGCTCCATGAGCTTTATCAAACCTCGTCTTAAAACTGTGTATGGTTCCTGCCTCCACTACGTCATTTTCTAGGCTATTCCACTGCCTTACAACTCTATGACTGAAGAAATACTTCCTACTATCTCTCTGACTCATTTGTGTCTTCAACTTCCAATTGTGGCCTCTTGTTTCTGTGTCCCCTCCCTGGAACATCCTGTCCTTGTCCACCTTGTCTATTCCACGCAGTATTTTATATGTCGTTATCATGTCTCCCCTGACCCTCCTGTCCTCCAGTGTCGTCAGGCCGATTTCCCTTAATCTTCTTCATAGGACATTCCCCTTAGCTCTGGAACTAACCTTGTTGCAAACCTTTGTACTTTCTCTAGTTTCTTGACGTGCTTTATCAAGTGCGGGTTCCAAACAGGTGCTGCATACTCCAGTATGGGCCTGACATACACGGTGTACAGTGTCTTGAATGATTCCTTACTAAGGTGTCGGAATGCTGTTCTCAGGTTTGCCAGGCGCCCATATGCTGCAGCAGTTATCTGATTGATGTGTGCTTCCGGAGACATGCTCGGTGTTATACTCACCCCAAGATCTTTCTCCTTGAGTGAGGTTTGCAGTCTTTGGCCACCTAGCCTATACTCTGTCTGTGGTCTTCTGTGCCCTTCCCCTATCTTCATGACTTTGCATTTGGCAGGATTAAATTCGAGAAGCCATTTGCTGGACCAGGTGTCCAGTCTGTCCAGGTCTCTTTGAAGTCCTGCCTGGTCCTCATCAGATTTAATTCTCCTCATTAACTTCACATCATCTGCAAACAGGGACACTTCTGAGTCTAACCCTTCCGTCATGTCGTTCACATATACCAAAAATAGCACTGGTCCTAGGACCGACCCCTGTGGGACCCCGCTCGTCACAGGTGCCCACTGTGATACATCATTACGTACCATGACTCGTTGTTGCCTCCCTGTCAGGTATTCTCTGATCCATTGCAGTGCCCTTCCTGTTATATGCGCCTGATGCTCTAGCTTCTGCACTAATCTCTTGTGAGGAACTGTGTCAAAGGCCTTCTTGCAGTCCAAGAAGATGCAATCAACCACCCCTCTCTCTCGTGTCTTACTTCTGTTATTTTATTATAAAACTCCAGAAGGTTTGTGACACAGGATTTGCCTTCCGTGAATCCGTGCTGGTTGGCATTTATACTATTGTTCCGTTCCAGGTGCTCCACCACTCTCCTCCTGATAATCTTCTCCATAATTTTGCATACTATACACGTCAATGACACAGGTCTATAGTTTAGTGCCTCTTTTCTGTCTCCATTTTTAAAAATGGGAACTACATTTGCCGTCTTCCATACCTCAGGTAGTTGCCCAGTTTCCAGGGACGTGTTGAAGATTGTGGTAAGTGGCATGCACAATATATCTGCTCCCTCTCTAAGGACCCACGGGGAGATGTTGTCCGGTCCCATTGCCTCTGAGGTATCGATGTCCCTTAGCAGTTTCTTCACCTCCTCCTCATCTGTATGTATGTCGTCCAACACTTGTTGGTGTATTCCTTGCTGGTGTCCCCATCTGGTCTGTCCCCCCAGAGTCCTTCCTGTCTCTACTGTAAATACTTCCTTAAATCTCGTGTTGAGCTCCTCACATACCTCTTGATTGTTTCTTGTGAGTTCTCCACCTTCTTTCCTCAGCCTTATCACCTGGTCCTTGACTGTTGTCTTGTGTGTGTGTGTGTGTGTGTGTGTGTGTATTCGCCTAGTTAGTTAGTTACCATGTTGTCCTAGTGCAGGTGTGTGTGTGTATGTGTGTGTACTCACCTAATTGTACTCACCTAATTGTGGTTGCAGGGGTCGAGACTCAGCTCCTGGCCCCGCCTCTTCACTGATCGCTACTGGATCCTCTCTCTCTCTCTCTGCTTCCTGAGCTTTGTCATACCTCTTCTTAAAACTATGTATGGTTCCTGCCTCCACTACTTCACTTGCTAGGCTATTCCACTTGCTGACAACTCTATGACTGAAGAAATACTTCCTAATGTCCCTGTGACTCGTCTGAGTCTTCAGCTTCCAGTTGTGACCCCTTGTCCCTGTGTCCCCTCTCTGGAACATCCTATCTCTGTCCACCTTGTCTATTCCCCGCAGTATCTTGTATGTCGTTATCATGTCTCCCCTGACCCTTCTGTCCTCCAGTGTCGTCAGTCCGATTTCCCTTAACCTTTCCTCGTACGACATTCCCTTGAGCTCTGGGACTAGCCTTGTTGCAAACCTTTGTACTTTCTCTAACTTCTTGACGTGCTTGACCAGGTGTGGGTTCCAGACTGGTGCTGCATACTCCAGTATGGGCCTAACATACACAGTGTACAGTGTCTTGAACGATTCCTTATTAAGGTATCAGAACGCTATTCTCAGGTGTGCCAGGCGCCCGTATGCTGCAGCGGTTATTTGGTTGATGTGTGCCTCCGGTGATGTGCTCAGTGTTATGGTCACCCCAAGGTCTTTCTCCCTGAGTGAGGTCTGTAGTCTTTGTCCACCTAGCCTATACTCTGTCTGCGGTCTTCTTTGCCCCTCCCAAATCTTCATGACTTTGCATTTGGCTGGATTGAATTCGAGAAGCCAGTTGCTGGACCACATGTCCAGCCTGTCCAGGTCTCTTTGCAGTCCTGCCTCATCCTCGTCCGATTTAATTCTTCTCATCAACTTCACATCATCTGCGAACAGGGACACTTCAGAGTCTATTCCTTCCATCAAGTCGTTCACATATATCAAAAATAGCACTGGTTTTAGAACTGACCCCTGTGGGACCCCGCTCGTAACAGGTGCCCACTGTGATACCTCTTCACGTACCATGACTCGTTGCTGCCTCCCTGTCAGGTATTCCCTTATCCATTGCCGTGCCCTCCCTTTTACGTGCGCCTGATCCTCCAGCTTCTGCACTAATTCGTGTGTGTGGGGGAGGTGTGAGGGGGAGATACTGCTAATACATACCAGTAATTCTGGTTTATAAAAAGCGGAACTTGCTACTAGGGTCTAAAGCTTCTATGAGTGTCTACCCTTGTGTGTGTGTGCATGTGTGTGAGGGAGGGATGGTTAGGGTGGGGGGTAGGTGGTGTGGTCGAAAGATCCGTTATACCTCTCTGTCATTTAGGCTCAAATTTAGTCTCAGCTATCTTTCCAAGTAATGCTACTCTCCCCACTTATTGCCCTTTCTGGATTTAAGTATCAATTATTGCTGGTTATTATCATATTTCTTGTTCACATTGAGAGAGGACTTCCTAGCTTCCTAAGTATTCTTACTGCTAATAACTCAGGTAGAAACACTGCCTTACCCCTGCGTTACCCCTCGCTAGTCTGCTGTCCTCACCCTCTCCTCAACACTTACTTCACTTTAACTATGCTATTTCTACACTAATTCTGGTAATAGCTTGCAGGAGTGAGTGACCAGTATCTAACAGTGATGCAAGGCCAGACGCCAGGATGCAACATGCAAACCACAATAGGTGAGTGAGTACTCGCTCTGCACGGTGCGGTGACAAGTTGCCAGATGCTGATGACGTAGTCGTCGTATGTAGGCCTTCTATCACTATTTTGGAGATCCTTCACCCGTGATGTTTATAACCATATACGCTCATACATCCTGCGTTCATCACACGATATCACTTTTCACTTATGATAGTATACACTTATATACACTTCACTTTATATGTATAATGGCACACAACTTGTTGTGACGTCACTGCCTCAGCAGGCCTACGACTGCCACCTTCCCTTGTTGAATATTTTATTTTTCCTTTCTCTATTTTTTTTTTTACCTTTTTCCCTCTCACTGTATGGTGCCCCACATTACACTTGTTAACCAAACACTGGTAATTCTTGAACTCTCTCTTCCACACTCGCTTTGATCTTTGTATATTTGAATCTGTGTGGCAACAGTGCCTAGTAGACCCACAACGGTTTGTCACTTTGAAATATTTCTGATTCCAGGCTTCCTCTGGACTTGTTTTAACTAATAACTTTGGTGTGTGTGTGTGTGTGTGTGTGTGTGTGTGTGTGTGTGTGTGTGTGTGTGTGTGTGTGTGTGTGTGTGTGTGTGTGTGTGTACTCACCTAATTGTACTCACTTAATTGTGGTTGCAGGGGTCGAGACTCAGCTACTGGCCCTGCCTCTTCACTGATCACTACTGGGTCCTCTCTCTCTCTGCTTCCTGAGCTTTGTCATACCTCTTCTTAAAACTATGTATGGTTCTTGCCTCCACTACTTCACTTGCTAGGCTATTCCACTTGCTGACAACTCTATGACTGAAGAAATACTTCCTAACGTCCCTGTGACTCGTCTGAGTCTTCAGCTTCCAATTGTGACCCCTTGTCCCTGTGTCCCCTCTCTGGAACATCCTATCTCTGTCCACCTTGTCTATTCCCCGCAGTATCTTGTATGTCGTTATCATGTCTCCCCTGACCCTTCTGTCCTCCAGTGTCGTCAGTCCGATTTCCCTTAACCTTTCCTCGTACGACATTCCCTTGAGCTCTGGGACTAGCCTTGTTGCAAACCTTTGTACTTTCTCTAACTTCTTGACGTGCTTGACCAGGTGTGGGTTCCTGACTGGTGCTGCATACTCCAGTATGGGCCTAACATACACAGTGTACAGTGTCTTGAACGATTCCTTATTAAGGTATCGGAACGCTATTCTCAGGTTTGCCAGGCGCCCGTATGCTGCAGCGGTTATTTGGTTGATGTGTGCCTCCGGTGATGTGCTCGGTGTTATGGTCATCCCAAGGTCTTTCTCCCTGAGTGAGGTCTGTAGTCTTTGTCCACCTAGCCTATACTCTGTCTGCGGTCTTCTTTGCCCCTCCCCAATCTTCATGACTTTGCATTTGGCTGGATTGAATTTCGAGAAGCCAGTTACTGGATCACATGTCCAGCCTGTCCAGGTCTCTTTGCAGTCCTGCCTCATCCTCGTCCGATTTAATTCTCATCAACTTCACGTCATCTGCGAACAGGGACACTTCAGAGTCTATTCCTTCCATCATGTCGTTCACATATATCAAAAATAGCACTGGTCCTAGAACTGACCCCTGTGGGACCCCGCTCGTAACAGGCGCCCACTGTGATACCTCTTCACGTACCATGACTCATTGTTGCCTCCCTGTCAGGTATTCCCTTATCCATTGCAGTGCCCTCCCTTTTACATGCGCCTGATCCTCCAGCTTCTGCGCTAATCTCTTGTGGGGAATTGTGTCAAAGGCCTTCCTGCAGTCTAGGAAAACGCAATCTACCCACCCCTCTTTCTCGTGTCTTACTTCTGTTACCTTGTCATAAAACTCCAGGAGGTTTGTGATACAAGATTTGCCTTCCATGAACCCATGCTGGTTTTCATTTATAATCTTGTTCCTTTTCAGGTGTTCGACCACTCTCCTCCTGATAATCTTCTCCATGACTTTGCACACAATACATGTCAGAGAGACAGGTCTGTAGTTTAGTGCCTCGTTTCTGTTTCCTTTCTTAAATATTGGGACTACATTAGCTGTCTTCCATTTCTCAGGTAGTTGCCCAGTTTCAAGGGATGTGTTGAAGATTGTGGTTAGAGGCATGCACAGCATCTCTGCTCCTTCTCTAATGACCCATGGGGAGATGTTGTCCGTTCCCATCGCCTTTGAGATGTCTAGGTCACTTAAGAGCTTCTTCACCTCCTCCTCAGTTGTTCGTATGTCATCCAACACTTGTTGGTATATTCCCTCTTGATGTTCCCTTCTGTGCTGTCTTCCTGCAGCCCTTCCTGTCTCTACTGTAAAAACTTCCTTAAATCTCCAGTTCAGCTCCTCACATACCTCCTGATCATTTCGTGTGAGTTCTCCACCTTCTGTCCTTAATCTGATCACCTGGTCTTTGACTGTTGTCTTCCTCCTGATGTGGCTATACAACAGTTTCGGGTCAGTCTTGATTCTCGATGCTATGTCATTTTCATACTGTCACTGGGCCTCCCTCCTTACCTGTGCGTACTCATTCCTGGCTCTGAGACTGATCTCCCTATTTTCGTGTGTTCTCTGCCTTCTGTACTTTTTCTATTCTCTATTGCACTTTGTTTTTGCCTCCTTACACCGTCGGGTAAACCAGGGGCTCGTTCTGGTCTTTCTGTTGTTACTGTTGCCCTTGGGAATAAACCTTTCCACTGCCTCCTTGCATTTTGTTTTTACACATTCCATCATTTCATTTACTGGCTTTCCTGCCAGTTCTCTGTCCCACTGGACCTCCCGCAGGAAGTTCCTCAACCCTATGTAGTCCCCTCTTTTATAGTCAGGCTTTTCCCATTCAACTTCTGTTATTCTCTCCACTTGCAGCTCTACTATGTATTCAAAGCACAGAACCACGTGGTCGCTAGCTCCTAGGGGACTCTCATACTTGATGTCCTCAATGTCTGAGCTGCCCAGGGTGAACACAAGGTCCAATCTTGCTGGTTCATCCTCCCCTCTCACTCTGGTAGTGTCCTTAACATGTTGGTGCATGAGGTTTTCCAGCACCACGCCCAACATCCTGGCTCTCCATGTTTTGGGACCCCATTTGGCTCCAGGTTTTCCCAGTCAATCTCCCTGTGGTTGAAATCCCCCATAACCAGCAACTTTGCTCTGCTGGAGTGAGCTATTCTTGCCACCTCAGCAAGTGTGTCCACCATTGCTCTGTTGCTCTCTTCATATTCCTCTCTTGGCCTTCTGCAGTTCTGTGGTGGATTATACATCACTGCAATGACCACTTTATGTTCCCCAGACTGAAGTGTACCTGCTATGTAGTCTCTTTCTCCAGTCTCATCTATGCCTTCCATTTTCTCGAATTTCCATGTTTTTTTACGAGCAGAGCAACCTCACCTCCCCCCCTGCCTCTTCTATCTTTCCTCATGATCTGGTATCCCGTGGTGGCCCGGTGGCCTGGTGGCTAAAGCTCCCGCTTCGCACACGGAGGGCCCGGGTTCGATTCCCGGCGGGTGGAAACATTTCAACACGTTTCCTTACACCTATTGTCCTGTTCACCTAGCAGTAAATAGGTACCTGGGTGTTAGTCGACTGGTGTGGGTCGCATCCTGGGGGACAAGATTGAGGACCCCAATGGAAATAAGTTAGACAGTCCTCGATGACGCACTGATTTTCTTGGGTTATCCTGGGTGGCTAACCCTCTGGGGTTAAAAATCCGAACGAAATCTTATCTTATCTTATCTTATCTTATCCTGGTGGGAAGATTGCATCTGTTATTGTCTCCGTGAGTTTTGTTTCTGTAACTGCTATGATGTCTGGGGACTTCTCATTGATTCTTTCTTGCCATTCCTCATGTTTATTCGTTAATCCATCTGCATTTGTGTACCAAACCTTCAACTTCTGTTCTAATACTGTAACTGTGGTGCAGGGGGTGGAAACAGAGGGATCGGTGTGAGATGGTTGGTTTGGATTGTTCAGTTGCCTTGGGGGTGTCGTGGCTGGAGTCCTTCTGTAGGTGTTTCTGGGGGGTGCGCTTGTCCTTCCATTTGATCCTGGGTTATTCTGCTCTCCTTTTTCATTTCCTCCCATTTCTCCTTTCGTTTTTGAACTCTCTCTTTCATTGTCTTCCTTTTGTCCTGTGTTCTGTCTCGATCGAGGTTCACACTCCGGAACTCCTGTTTGCCTCTCAGCCATGCTTTCTCCTGCAGGATCATGGTTCGGGTTGATTCTGCCTTGAAAATTACTTTGAGAGGCCGATTCCTTTTCTTTGTGAACCACCCAATTCTCCGAAAATTTGCCACCTGGGTCATGTCCCCCACGCCTATCACCTTCATGATATCTTCAATTGCTTTTTTCTCCTCCTGCTTTCTTTCATCATAAGTTTCCCCTTTAGCTTCATCTAGCCCATATACAAACACGGATCTCTCCCTTTCCACCTACCACTGTGACTCCCATTGCATCCTCTGATGTGTTTTAGTTCCTTCCCGTGGAGTGTTCCTTCCTTCAGTCCCTTCCCTAGTTATGGCCCCTGTGCTTCTTGGTTTGTCCTTCCTGATCACCTGTTCCTGGTCCCCACAGGTATCTGGTAAGGTCCTTGCACATGTCCTAGTTCCTTCAATGTCTTCCAACCTCTCATTCTGTCCTAGTGTGCTCCCTGTCTTTGTTTTGGCCCCATGTGGGTTTGACAGGACCACTGCATACAGTTTAGTTTCCATGCTTCCTTCAGACCTGTTGTCTGTGTTTGATGTAGCCATTGCCGATGCTACTTCTGTAATATCTTTGTCTCTGTGCTGTTTCAGATGTCTCAGCTCCTCTTCTAATCTCTCTATCTTGATTTCTGCTGCTGTGGCCTGTTGCTTCCACCTTCTGCATTCTGCTGCTAACCTCTCTTCCATCTTCCTTTCCAGCTCATCTAGTCTCCTTCCCCAGTTTTCCTCCCTTTTTTTGAGCTCTACCTCCCATTCCTGCCTCCCAGATTCGTCCTTCGACCCCTTGTCCTCATCCTAGTTCTAGGTTTCCCCATTGCTCCACAGAAGGGGGGACGGGTGGTTAGGGAGAAAGGAATAGATGGTTAGGAGGAGAGGGGATGGATGGTTGTGGGGGAGGGGGAAGATGGTTATTGGAGGGGTAGAGATAGTTGGGGGAGGGGGTTAGATGGTTTGAGGCAGAGAGGGGATGGATGGTTATGGGGGAGGGGGAGGATGGTTATTGGAGGGAGGGAGGTAGTTGGGGGGAGTTAGACAGTTTGGGGAGGGGTTAGGTGGTTTGGGGGAGGGTTAGGTGGCTAAGATGACGTGGTTAGGGAAGGGGGAGAGGTGGTTAGGGGAGGGGGTATGTGTTTGTGTCAAGTGTTTGTGTCAAGTGGTGGAGGTGTGTGTGGGTGTGTGTGTGTGTGTGTGTGTGTATGTGTGTGTGTGTGTGTGTGTGTGTGTGTGTGTGTGTGTGTGTGTGTGCATGTGTGTGATGTGTGTGTGTGGTGAGTGTGTGTGGTGTGTGTGTGCATGTGGTGTGTGTGTGGTGTGTGTGTGTGGTGTGTGTGGGGTGTGTATGTGTGGTGTGTGTGTGTGTGGTGTGTGTGTGTGTGTGTGGTGTGTGTGTGTGTGTGGTGTGTGGTGTGTGTGGTGTGTGTGTGTGGTGTGTGTGTGTGTGCTGTGTGTGTGTGTGGTGTGTGTGTGTGTGGTGTGTGTGTGTGTGTGTGTGTGGTGTGTGTGTGTGGTGTGTGTGTGTGTATAAGTGTGTGTGTGTGTGTGTGTGTGTGTGTGTGTGTGTGTGTGTGTGTGTGTGTGTGTGTGTGTGTGTGTGTGTGTGTGTGTGTTTGTATGTGTGTATGTGTGTACTCACCTAATTCACCTAATTGTGGTTGCAGGGGTCGAGGCTCATCTCCTAACCCCGCCTCTTCACTGATCGCTACTGGATCCTCTCTCTCTCTGCTTCTTGAGCTTTGTCATACCTCTTCTTAAAACTATGTATGGTTCCTGCCTCCACTACTTCACTTGCTAGGCTATTCCACTTGCTGACAACTCTATGACTGAAGAAATACTTCCTAACGTCCCTGTGACTCGTCTGAGTCTTCAGCTTCCAGTTGTGACCTGTGTCCCCTCTCTGGAACATCCTATCTCTGTCCCTGGACCAATTATGTACCTCTGTAATCTTTTGACTACCGCCCACAGGATGGGTATGGGGTGCATAATAAACATATTAAACTGAACTGAACTCTGTCCACCTTGTCTATTCCCCGCAGTATCTCGTATGTCGTTATCATGTCTCCCCTGACCCTTCTGTCCTCCAGTGTCGTCAGTCTGATTTCCCTTAACCTTTCATCGTACGACATTCCCTTGAGCTCTGGGACTAGCCTTGTTGCAAACCTTTGTACTTTCTCTAACTTCTTGACGTGCTTGACCAGGTGTGGGTTCCAGACTGGTGCTGCATACTCCAGTATGGGCCTAACATACACAGTGTACAGTGTCTTGAACGATTCCTTATTAAGGTATCGGAACGCTATTCTCAGGTTTGCCAGGCGCCCGTATGCTGCAGCGGTTATTTGGTTGATGTGTGCCTCCGGTGATGTGCTCGGTGTTATGGTCACCCCAAGGTCTTTCTCCCTGAGTGAGGTCTGTAGTCTTTGTCCACCTAGCCTATACTCTGTCTGCGGTCGTCTTTGCCCTTCCCCAATCTTCATGACTTTGCATTTGGCTGGATTGAATTCGAGAAGCCAGTTACTGGACCACATGTCCAGCCTCTCCAGGTCTCTTTGCAGTCCTGCCTCATCCTCGTCCGATTTAATTCTTCTCATCAACTTCACATCATCTGCGAACAGGGACACTTCAGAGTCTATTCCTTCCATCATGTCGTTCACATATATCAAAAATAG
The DNA here is from genome assembly GCF_026875155.1 of Cherax quadricarinatus. Lineage (NCBI taxonomy): Eukaryota > Metazoa > Arthropoda > Malacostraca > Decapoda > Parastacidae > Cherax > Cherax quadricarinatus. The sequence continues at coordinate 39,365,590 of NC_069439.1, read as the reverse complement.
CACTGGTCCTAGAACTGACCCCTGTGGGACCCCGTTCGTAACAGGCGCCCACTGTGATACCTCTTCACGTACCATGACTCGTTGCTGCCTCCCTGTCAGGTATTCCCTTATCCATTGCAGTGCCCTTCCTTTTATGTGTGCCTGATCCTCCAGCTTCTGCACTAATCTCTTGTGGGGAACTGTGTCAAAGGCCTTCCTGCAGTCTAGGAAAATGCAATCTACCCACCCCTCTCTCTCGTGTCTTACTTCTGTTACCTTGTCATAAAACTCCAGGAGGTTTGTGATACAAGATTTGCCTTCCATGAACCCATGCTGGTTTTCATTTATAATCTTGTTCCTTTCCAGGTGTTCGACCACTCTCCTCCTGATAATCTTCTCCATGACTTTGCACACAATACATATCAGAGACACAGGTCTGTAGATTAGTGCCTCGTTTCTGTTTCCTTTCTTAAATATGGGACTACATTAGCTGTCTTCCATTTCTCAGGTAGTTGCCCAGTTTCAAGGGATGTGTTGAAGATTGTGGTTAGAGGCACACACAGCATCTCTGCTCCTTCTCTAAGGACCCATGGGGAGATGTTGCCTGGTCCCATCGCCTTTGAGGTGTCAAGGTCACTTAAGAGCTTCTTCACCTCCTCCTCAGTTGTTCGTATGTCATCCAACACTTGTTGGTATATTTACTCTTGATGTTCCCTTCTGTGCTGTCTTCCTGCAGCCCTTCCTGTCTCTACTGTAAAAACTTCCTTAAATCTCTTGTTCAGCTACTCACATACCTCCTGATCATTTCTTGTGAGTTCTCCACCTTCTGTCCTTAATCTGATCACCTGGTCTTTGACTGTTGTCTTCCTCCTGATGTGGCTATACAACAGTTTCGGGCCAGTCTTGATTCTCGATGCAATGTCATTTTCATACTGTCGCTTGGCCTCCCTCCTTACCTGTGCGTACTCATTCCTGGCTCTGCGACTGATCTCCCTATTTTCGTGTGTTCTCTGCCTTCTGTACTTTTCGCATCGCTATTGGGCCGTGCGGACGTGCTGCGCAGTAGCTCCTGATTGAGTTGGCTTTTGCGCAGTGGTGACGTGTACTTAGCTCTGTGAGGACCTGTTTGTGCGCTCTCTAGAATTGAAGCAAGATGCCCTCCATCGAGCAACTTTACCAACAGCTTAAGGAAGAATTGAGGATGGCGAATATGGAAATTCGGCGACTGACCGAGGAAAACAGGAAGATTCGTAGTAGTCCTTCTGTTTTGAGTCCTCAGGTCAAGAAGGGAAACTGGTCAGTGGCTGGACAGCAGGGAAAGAAGTTGACGATCAAGAAGGCGAATGGAAAGGTAGAAACGATGAAGAAGAAAGAGACTGCTGTGGAAACTGTTGTGAAAACATCTAATACATTCTCAGTGCTAATCGACGAATGTGAGTCAACTACTGGGAATGTCACGACGAAAGACATTAAGGAAGGTAAGAATATTGTTGTTGTTGGGGATAGCCAAGTTAGGTATATGGATAGGGCGTTCTGCTTGAAGGACAGGAGTAGGAGACAGAGAGTTTGCTTTCCTGGGGCTGGGATGGAGGATATTGTTAGCCATCTGGATGACATCATGAGAGGTAATGGGAGCAATCCTATTATCTGTCTCAGTGCTGGAGGCAACGATGTTGGCAGATGTAGGAGTGAAGACCTGATTAGCAGGTATAGGTCAGCAATAGAAATAATTAGGAGTAAGGGTGGGAAACCTGTCATATGTGGTATTTTGCCAAGGAGGGGTGTTGGAAATGAATGGTTGTCCAGGGCAATTGGTGTCAATTGCCGGCTGGACAAATACTGTAAGGAAAATGCGGTAACATTCGTTGACAACTGGGGCCTCTTCTATGGCAGAAATGACATGTATGCCAGGGATGGAGTTCACTTATCTAGGTCTGGGGTGGTAGCACTGGCAACTGCAGTGGAGGGAGCAGTTAGGACTTTAAACTAGGAATAGTTAGTGGTATGGGTTTTGGCAGGAAAACAGTGAAGTCCCAGTGTAGTAATATTACGAGTTCTAGGGGAACTAGTAATAATAAGAGGTATACATAAACGAGTGTCTTACCAAAAAACGTCAGAACCTCCTGTATAGAGTCAGAAAACTTAAGCGGGAGAATAACGACACAATACACCAATGCTTCACACGGGATGGGAAAATTCTTCTTAGGAAAACAAATGTAGGTCAACTGTACACAATCACGAACGAGAATGATCTATCACGATTTCTCAGGGATACTAATCTTACAGAGAATAACTAAACAATGTCCAACTTAAAAGCCTACGTAGTGTAGTATATGTTTTGCTCCATTATTGTTCAAATTTCATTGTACAATCTCTTAGTATTTAAACAATCAACTACCTCATTTTGTGATTTTACTAGTAAGCATAAGTCACCTTATGTAATTTTCTTATTTACTATTGTTTGCTTAAACATTAGCTGAATTGATACTTTCTCTGTCCATATTACTACCTCATATTTTTTTAAATACTATCAATTGATATTACCTACTAAAATTAATAATTATCATTTTTACTATAATCTCAATTTACTCTTAACATTTTTGACATTTAATAACCATTACTTGTCTAATTACCTTTACCTGTTTTATACCACATTTACTATCTTAGAGTACTCTTAATTACCTTGTACTGCCATATAACCTCTAGAATAACTACCAGTGCAATATTGAATGAAATAAACATTACTTTTTCACTTTTTTTGTAATCATTATTACTTACTAAAATTTTATTAAACACCATATTTACTACCAGTCAATTTTACTTTTGTACATTAAACATTATTTTATACTTCCCATAACATTTTGTTGCCAAATTTTCAAGTTTGTATATGCAACTCCAACCTTTATATTATCCTTTGTACCTGTCTACCATCTTACTATCATATTATAACCAAGACATTACCATTATTCATTGTTCTTACCTGTCCATTTAATTTTGTTTACCACTACTTGTTTTTTTTAGTCACTTTTTATTGTGTGTGCAATTAGTGTATATTCCAATTACTTTTTTGCAAGTACCAAAACTATCTTTTGCTAGCTAGTACCAACTACCTCATTTTTTATTTTACTTTTTATTGTGCAATAAACTGCTCAACTTATTTAATATTACAAATCAGATCTTATTCCTAAACCAATATTATTTCATAGTGACTATCTGTCCATTTAACTTGTTTACCATTACTTAATTGTAGTCCCTTATATGTTTTTTTGTCCTTTATTTTAGCTTTATATAACTACCTTAGAACATATATTCGCAATTGTTAAACTAATCAAGGTGCTATTCTCAGGTGCTAAAGTTAATAAGTTCACTATTTTGCCATTATACTCCAAAGCTCATTTATTTGATTACCACTTTATTGTTCACCACAACTTATATTAGTCCCTTTTATATTATAATTTTATATTATAATTCTAACTTTAAAGAATTACCTTTAAAGTACTACCTACTATCATATTCCCAAGCTCCATTATTTGATCATCACTTTATTTGTTCACCACAAATTATTTTAGTCCCTTTTATATTGTCTCCTTTATTTTAGCTTTAAAAAACTACCTTAGCTCATTATTTTTTACATTTGTTAAAAAATTCAGGTGCTATTTTTTTTAGCTTTAGAATATTTACTTTATTTTTTACTTAATTCTAACTATAGATTCACTACAAATCTTATGATTACAAGCATTGATCCTGATACCAACCTCATATTTAATGACTTTAATGATTCAAACAGTTACTGTAATTACTACACAGCAGAACAATCAAAGGCACTTCTCAGAGCCAACAACAACATAACTATCTTTAACTACAATATCAGATCTTTAAGCAAGCATTATGATGACCTCCTAACATTACTAAATTCCTTGCATCATTGTTCGCATCGCTATTGGGCCGTGCGGACGGGCTCCGCAGTAGCTCCCACTTCACCTGGTTTCTGCGCAGTTTTCACTGATCAAACATGGCGGATTACACCGGCAGGAGGATTATCACAGTCTGCATTGAGCTGTTAAGGGGTTCTCTGAGCCTTGCTACGATGAACGTACTTCTTCCTGCAATTATTAGGGATCTATATGGCATCCCTAACGAGGAACTGTATGGTGTGGCCCTTAACGGGATGAAAAGAGTATTTGTGAAGTTTCTGAGGGCCAGTTTCTACAGCAGTGTGGTGGAGGAGTACCATGAACGCCGAATGTGCCTCAACTCGACGATGGATGTGTGTATGCATAACGTGTCTACTTACTATACATGGGTACGGGTGAGAAATGTACCCTTTGAGGCGACCAAGTTTGGTATAGAGGACGTGTTCAGCAATTACGGAGTCATTCATGAGGCTAGAGGAGGGGTATGGCGGGATGGACCATATGAGGGCCTCCCGGAAGGTTCATACAACATCAAGATGACATTAAAGAAGCCTATACCCTCGTATGTGATGTTGACAGGCAACAGAACTCAGGTATATGTGTCTTATGCGGGACAAAGGAGGACGTGTCGTCTTTGCAACTCTTATGACCATATAGCGGCGCAATGTGCACGTAGAGTTGCTCCGGGGGTGCCAGCCCCGGTGGAGGAGGTCCAGCAGACGAGTGTGGTGGCGACGGCGAAAACTGGGACTCCTCTATGGAGTGAGGAGGTGGAGAAGGAGGGAGAACAGATGGGGACGTGTGTCACACTCCCGGTGGAGGATGGAGATCCTACTCCAACGCCTGTGGTAGTGGAGGAAGTGGTGGAGTCGACACAGGAGGTGTCCTTGGAGTCTGTGCTCCAGGAATTCTTGGAGGAGACTTTGGTAGGAGAGGACATGGATAGACGGACCAGTGATAAGCAGCGATTGCAAGGGCTGAGTGAGAAGAAGGGAGTTTACCTGGAGTTTACCTGGAGAGAGTTTCGGGGGTCAACGCCCCCGCGGCACGGTCTGTGACCAGGCCTCCTGGTGGATCAGCCCCTGATCAACCAGGCTGTTGCTGCTGGCTGCACGCAAACCAACGTACGAGCCACAGCCCGGCTGATCAGGAACTGACTTTAGGTGCTTGTCCAGTGCCAGCTTGAAGCCTGCCAGGGGTCTGTTGGTAATCCCCCTTATGTGTGCTGGGAGGCAGTTGAACAGTCTCGGGCCCCTGACACTTATTGTATGGTCTCTTAACGTGCTAGTGACACCCCTGCTTTTCATTGGGGGGATGGTGCATCGTCTGCCAAGTCTTTTGCTTTCGTAGTGAGTGATTTTCGTGTGCAAGTTCGGTACTTTTTTTTTATATTTTATTTAAAAAACTTTACAGCTTAATATTAAATAAAGATATAAAATGGGTACAGTAGGATCCTCAATCCTACACAACATACACTAACAATCCTACACAACATACACTAACAATCCTACACAACATACACTAACAAGTTTTAACAACACATTGTAATGGACATAAAAGAGGTTACCCATATACATTCACCAAAATTTTCCATATAACATACTACTATAATATAAACAATATAAACTATAACTTTATTAACTATATAAAATATAAATTATATAAACCTTTCAGATTTTGTATAGTTAACATACTGTGACTGATTATGACAAAGGTCACAACCTTCACAGTAATAATCAGAGTTAATGACCTACATCACAATCTCAGTTAAAAACAAGTACATGCTCTTCCCAAAATTAACCCCTTACAATAAAATTGTTTATTTTATTGAAAACTCAGGTACAAAAAAAAAATTATGGTGCATAAAATAAATATGTCAACGAATACAGGCACTAACTAGATTCTTAGTAAATAAATAATAAAGTCAAAACACAGGAAAAATAAACACTATACAAATAAACAATGTGACAAAAACAGCACACAGAATTACACACATACACAAGCAATCACGTATTATACAACTGGATACTTCATCTTGGCATATAACTAGGCGTGCTTCCGCCCTGCCAACACACAACGTATCAAGACTTAATCTAAGAACTCAGGTGCCTTAAAGAGCACAACAATACGTTAATTTGGGCGACTACCGCGGGTTATTATCATGGACTAAGAATAGGCATTACAGTTCAAAGGTGGATCAGGATAAGCCACCATCACTACAATGAAAATATCTAATATAAACAAAACGAAAAACAACTGATATTTGACATCTCAATAAAACAACAAATGCCAGCAGCTATAAGTGAACTTATACACTGACAAGATACAACATTGAAAAATAACTGCTCACATATAGTTCAACCCATCACAGCTTACAGGAAAACGAAAACTTGCGTATATACATATATTATTGAAAAGCACACGGACACGGCATAAAGTATAAACGAAATAAGAAAAACGTTTCAACTGTGCTAGGAAGCACACCATATACAAAAAGTACACCAATGACTTGTAAATGAGGCATAAAAACGAGAAACATTCCTAAAAGTTGTATATACAAGACGTAAGATATTTGTCATCACCGTTACATAGGAGACGCACATAAACTCTGAGAACACAAAACATTCACGCACTTGACAAACACAATTAGACACAGCAGACCAGCCCGTTAGATTACCCACTGAACACTCACACTACTCAAATCTCGTAACTCCAAGGCTTTATATCAGGCGGAAGTCTCTCTCCCATCTCCCCTCAATATACCAACCTATTTCGACATTTTGTCCTTATAAATCGTCCCTGCTAACACCCTAATTCTACTGTTACCATCAACGTGCCTCATAGCCCATGACACCGAAAATATAATCGGCCACAACATACGACACCGCAGCTGTACACGCAAGTCAACCCCACCTACGTCAAAACTCAATGCCCGGAGTACCGACAAACCTCCCCCCCCTACCAAACGCAAAACCCTACTGAACCACTCTCGTACAATACCAAAGTCTCACCAGAAATACACAACATGAAAAGCAGATTCTCCATCCCGACACCGACAACCCCAGTCTTCCTCCAAACGCCTATTATACAACACCACCCCAACGGCAAGATTCCATGTAAAATTTAAAAACACTTCCCGTACTTGAGCAGCAGACGCAACTGTTGAACTCGCCTCCATATATCACCCCACGCATACATGGGATTACATTCCTTCAACTTGCACCACGACTACCTCCCTACCCACCCTTCTAATGTACATAATTTTACACAGCGCACGTCCCTCAATGTTCAATAATACGCGAAGCATCGCGTCGCAACCAAATTAAATTCCCCCCTCCACCACCTGCGCAGGTCGTGATACATTCGCTTAAACCCGCCATGGCATCCCACCCAGTCGGAGAAGCGTAACATGCCCAGTCATGCATGTTACCTTCACGAACATGCCATGACACGAGCCTCTAAGAATGAGACCCAACCCTCCTGATGCAGTGGTGTCTCCACCACCGCTCTTGTGAGCCAATCGCATCCAGAACCCCACAAAAATCGATAAATTCTATGCAAAAGACGTTTTACGTCCCCCTGCACAGAGGATACAGTGCAGCAACGTGCCATACTTTGCTATAAAGCAGACATTAATGACCACCGCCTTCTGATGCAGGGTTAAATGTCGCGGGCCGATAAACTATTTAAGCGCCCCAAGGACACTATGTACAACCCTCCCCGAATTGCACGCCTCATCTGATCGACCTCCCGCATATAATGAATACCACATATAGTGATACGATCAACCACAGTCCACCCCTCTCATCCACCCCATCCCCCACCCACTCCCCCAACTCCATAATTTTCGATTTTTCTCTATTAACACACATCCCTGTACCTTGCCAAATATGTCAACAAGTCTCACCAACAAAACCCAATTGCTCCCGTGAACGTAATAACACAGTAGTATCATCAACATAAAACCCACAAGGGTTGGTCGAACATTACTTGGACCCAACGATGTCTCTATTGCCCGCCCACAAACAGCCCAGTAAAATAGGGTCCTGCATACAGCACAAAAACATTGAGACATGGGGCTTCCCTGAACGAATGCCCTGCTCATGTGTACAAAACACCTAACTTGCATTAATTTGTACTTTAAAACCCCTCCATTGTACAACGAATGGGCCCACATGATGACCTCATTTCCAAAACCCTGCCATCTCATAAATTTCCACAGAACCTCTCTTTCCACACTATCAAAAGCGGCTCGCCAGTCTAAAGCCAAAACACCACCCCCACCCCTCACCCCCATTTCCTCAACAAACTCCCTGATATTCCATGACCATCATACATTGACCTACCTTTTGCACACCAAACTGACTCATTATGGATTACCTTATCAACACTTTCTTATTCTATTCATCAATTTTCGCATATAGTTTATAGTCACTACACATCAACGATATGGACGGTAGCCCTTAATCGCTAACGGCACATCACATTTCCTAACTAAGACCAACACCGCCGTACGCTGAGACAGACCTAACACCTCCCCCCCTCCTTCATCGCATTGAGTAAACGAACCATAAAAGTCCGTATTACTCCCAATGTTTGAAATAAAATTCACAAGGGATGCCATCAATGCCTGGAGCCTTCCCCTTACTCATTCCTTGTAGTGCCTCCCACACCTCTGCCTCAGATATAGGCCACCCCATGAAGGCGATCATAATCATTTAACTCGCATCGTACGCCTCTCCCCAAATCCTGTACGCATGCTCACTCACGTCTTTACTTTGCATCTGGATCTTACTCCAAGTATCGACATAAAAACTTATCCCCTCAGTTGTTGTTAAGACCTGTCCCTCACTATACCCGTCAACTTCATCCTGCACCACTAACTCACAATTTCAGTCGCTTTTCGCCTTTGTGTCTGACTTTGTAAGACGCAAGCAGACGGCTTGTCCACCCACAAAGCCTCCTCCACCCCACTCGAAATGCGCGCCCCATCGAAAACCTTATTTTTCATTACTTGGATTTGTCTTTAATAGCATCGATACTCATCCACTGGGTAAACCCCAGATGCCTCTCCCTGTGCATAACATTGTCGTAGATGACCCTCCAGGTACCTCTGAAAACCATACTCCATGCGAGTGGCCTCCTTACACCGATTCACATAAAAATCCTTAATTCGAGGCTTCACAACCTCATCCCACTGTCGTACTAAATCCCATCCCTCCCAGGAGTCTACTCCCATAGACGCCCAGAAGTCCTCCAATAGTTCCCTATCATCTGCACTTTGTAGCATCCGCGTATCAGTTTACAGTATCCCTTAAAACGATGCGGGAGACCTCCCCAGTCGAGCTCCACAAAAACTCCCCGGTGGTCGGAGAAAAAGACGTTCAATACACGCACATTGATTACGACCACCCACCGAGACACATACACCCTATCTAAACATGCTGCATAGCCCCTACGCACAAAAGTATGCTCAATCCCAAAGTCACGTCCTCCGCGTACATCTACCAACCCCAAACCAGACAACAAGTCACCCAAAACAAGCAAACAGAACCCCGCCCCCCTCGGTTCAACATCTTTACGGCACACTACACAGTTCCAGTCACCACCTACCACTGTAATTTCTGGCAGGGACCTCAAATAATATACCAAGACATCTCTAACAAAAGTATTTTTAATGTTAACATCATGTTCAGCCGGCCCATATACCCCTACAAAACCAACTCTTCCTACTACCCCAATCCCCCACGACTCGCACCACGCGACCCTCCCCCCCTTCCTCCCAATGTCTCAGCACAAACGGGCTGGTCGCTTTTATCACACAGCCACTCCACCTTTCGACGTCTGGAATGAGTCACATAAATGTCATAACCACCATCTCAAACAAACTTCCTACTTTATGGTTATGTTCTTGCAAAAAACACACATCCACTGCAAAACGATTCAACCACTCACGCACCTGCACACACTTTCTGACAGATTTCAAACCATTAACATTAATATTACACACCTAACTGTGTTAAAGGTGGCTTTCCTCTAGGGGCTACCACTCCCTTTTTTTCTTTGTGCCGGCAAGCACCCAAGGCACTTCCCGCACCTTTGGCAATCCCCGTGATATTACCTGCTGTCCTGGACTCGCGCGACCTCCCCGCACCCGTGATTTCCGACCACGTCTTCTTCCCTGAACGTTGTCCAGGGGTCAAGACATCATCGGAGTCGGACGGGGTAGCCGCACGCTTCCTAGAAACAGCATCTTCAGACATGTCAGTACTTGGGGTGTTCTCCTTGTGAATTTCTGCCTCAACAGTGTGAAAACTCGGACTCTCCAAATCTCTCACTTTAGCTATCTGATCAGCATCATCTGCACGTAATTTCCCCTCATCAGAACACAACACAGAATCAGACTCATGTGACGCTAATAGGTCACATAACGCAGATACAATGTCGGCTTCCATCTCGCCTGCCTCTCTTGCTTTAGGGATTTCACTGTTCACATGTTCCACCTCGTCAAGGGAGGCAGTCCCAGGTAGAGTCACACAAGATGACTCTAGTAGCATGGTCCTATCAACCTCAGCACTCCATGATGTCATACGCGCGATGTCTCGACAACCCCTCTTCCAGAGCCTGACGGGGTACCTCACCGTCAGGTCGACGACCACGCCCCGATGGCGGCTGGCGCTGGACACACTGAGCCGCTATGTGATCCAGAGCGCCGCAGAGGCGGCAAGTTCTTCTCTGTCCAGGGTACGTAACGTACACCTGGCCTGGGAACGAAACTCCTCCAGTTGAATGTACGAAGGAATCGGCTGACGCAGGGATATTTTCAACGTAAATCACCCCTCCTGAAGGCCATTATAGTGGCCGTCAGACCACCTACCCATGGTGACCAGGTGGATCTTCCCATAACGTTCAAAAACGTCACATATATCAACTTCATTGGCCTCAAAAGGCACGTTTTGCACACGTACCCACGTATAGTATCGTGAAACGTCATGCAATGGACAGAAACTGCTGGGGTGACTTGCTTACTTATATCCTGGTACTGGGTCACAATCTTCTCGTACATCTGAGTGTCACAAAACTTGACGAAGATCCGTGTAGTTCCATTCAAGGCGACGCCACACAAGGATTCACGTTGAATGCCATAAGTATCACGAATGATTGCTGGCAGTAACACATTTACTGATTCGCCGGTGATAGATCCCTGCATTAGTTGAATACAAACAGTATTAACGCGGCGGCAAAACGCAGTCGCCATTGTTGTTGATGTTGTAAACACTGCTCCACCAGGTGTCGGGACTGAGGAGCAACAGCTGACAACCGCTCAGCACAACGTCTGAGCAGAGAATGAAGTTCGGTACTAGTCCCTCTAGGATTTTCCAGGTGTATATAATCATGTATCTCTCCCTCCTGCGTTCCAGGGAATACAGGTTTAGAAACCTCAAGCGCTCCCAGTAATTGAGGTGTTTTATCTCCGTTATGCGCACCGTGAAAGTTCTCTGTACATTTTCTAGGTCGGCAATTTCACCTGCCTTGAAAGGTGCTGTTAGAGTGCAGCAATATTCCAGCCTAGATAGAACAAGTGACCTGAAGAGTGTCATCATGGGCTTGGCCTCCCTAGTTTTGAAGGTTCTCATTATCCATCCTGTCATTTTTCTAGCAGATGCGATTGATACAATGTTATGGTCCTTGAAGGTGAGATCCTCCGACATAATCACTCCCAGGTCTTTGACGTTGGTGTTTCGCTCTATTTTGTGGCCAGAATTTGTTTTGTACTCTGATGAAGATTTAATTTCCTCATGTTTACCATATCTGAGTAATTGAAATTTCTCATCGTTGAACTTCATATTGTTTTCCGCAGCCCACTGAAAGATTTGGTTGATGTCCGCCTGGAGCCTTGCAGTGTCTGCAATGGAAGACACTGTCATGCAGATTTGGGTGTCATCTGCAAAGGAAGACACGGTGCTGTGGCTGACATCCTTGTCTATGTCGGATATGAGGATGAGGAACAAGATGGGAGCTAGTACTGTGCCTTGTGGAACAGAGCTTTTCACCGTAGCTGCCTCGGACTTTACTCTGTTGACGACAAACTCTCTGTGTTCTTGTTAGTGAGGAAATTATAGATCCATCGACCGACTTTTCCTGTTATTCCTTTAGCACGCATTTTGTGCGCTATTACGCCATGGTCACACTTGTCGAAGGCTTTTGCAAAGTCTGTATATATTACATCTGCATTCTTTTTGTCTTCTAGTGCATTTAGGACCTTGTCGTAGTGATCCAATAGTTGAGACAGACAGGAGCGACCTGTTCTAAACCCATGTTGCCCTGGGTTGTGTAACTGATGGGTTTCTAGATGGGTGGTGATCTTGCTTCTTAGGACCCTTTCAAAGATTTTTATGATATGGGATGTTAGTGCTATTGGTCTGTAGTTCTTTGCTGTTGCTTTACTGCCCCCTTTGTGGAGTGGGGCTATGTCTGTTGTTTTTAGTAACTGAGGGAATAGTGGACAGGATACACTTGTGGTGGCAGAGGTACATAGGGAGGATGTACCTGAGGAAGAGATGGCTTTGGGAGGCAGCTCTAGGAAGCGGCCAGCGGGGTTGACGGAATTAGACGACGTTTTAACACCTGGGCAAAGACCAGGTAAGAAGGCATGGGCAGAGGCGGTACGAAAATCCCCTACAGGGGGGAGTAGAGGGAAAATCGGGGGGGGAGGGACAGGGGGGGTAGGGGGTCTTATTAAAAATAGTAAGGAAAGTGTGAGCAGCTTGAAGGGAAGTGTGAGCAAGCCACAGCGGCACAGAGGTAAGCCGCCTTTCCTTGACCATTCAGGTGTGCAACAATAAATGCTAATGGCCTAAAGACTGAAGTAAAAAGGGTATGGTTGGAGTGGTTCCTCAAAAGGTATGACGTGGATGTTTGTTTCCTACAGGAGCATAACCATAAGTCAGGTAGTGAGTTGCGGTTGAGAGGATATAAGTTGTTTGTAAGCATGGCAATGCTTTTAAAGGGAGGAGTGGCTGTTTTAGTAAAGGAGACCAGTCCCTTGCGAGTCATGGGGTGGGAGGAGGGGGGAGGGGGTAGGGTTGTTCGGGTGATGGGGGGTGGGGGGAGAGCAGGGTATGTTTTGGGGAGTTTATATGCCCGCGATTGGTAACGTGAGGATAAAAACAGACTTTTGTTCGGGACGTATTGTTATACTATCTCAGGGTTTACCTGCTATCGCGATAAGTGGAGGTGATTGGAATTGTGTGATTAGGCATGCAGATGTCATACCTAGGGGGGCGGAGTGCGTGTTGGGTGTCTTACGGGATGCATTGCGTGATGTCGGGGTCGTAGATGGGGTCGGCAGGGGGGTATCAGGTCGAGCACACCTATGTACAGGGGAGTTATGAGGCAAGGTTGGATAGGATTTATGTGAGGCAGGGGATAGGAGTGGAGAGGGTTAGAACAGTAGACGTGGGTTTATCTGACCACAGAGCAGTGTTGCCTGACCTTCGGGTGGATGGTATTCCGAGAATATATCAGAGTTATTGGAAATTAAATGTGAGGCTTTTACAGGAGGAAGATCAAGGTTGGTCCTTTCAGACATGGGGGAAAGGGTTTTGGGAGGCTAGGGATGAGGAGGTGGATTTGCTAGATTGGTGGGAGTTGCAGGCAAAGGTGCAGATTGCAGGATTTTTTAAGAAGAGGGGCAGGGAACGGGCACGCTGGAGTTTGGATTGCAGAATTATTTAGAGGGCCAGTTGAATGATTGTTATGGGGGGGGTAGGGAAGGTGTGGGAGGAGTTATGGGGGAACTTAGAAGTCGTTTAGTGAGATGCATAATGAACGTTTTGATGCACTCAGGGTCAGGGCAGGATTGGAGGACGTACTAAAAGGTGATAAGCCAACCGGGTAAAGTACTCCGAAAATTCAAGGACAGACAGTTGAGGAATACCGTGGCACATATTGTCGTGGGGGAGGGGAGGGTTATGTGCAGGGACAGGGTCTCTCTGACACAGATTCTATCAGTAGGTATACTGATTATTGGTTTACGGAGAAATGGAAGAGAAGGGGACGGGTGGTTGGGTTAGAAACATTTAGAGCTATAGGGGTTCATCAGGGTTTGGGGCAGGGGGATCGGGAAATGTTGGAGGGAGGCATTACGGGGGCAGAGGTGAGGGAGGTGGTGAATGGGTTGAGTCAGGGGAAGGCACCGGGAATAGATGGGTTATCTAATGATTTTTACAGAGCACATTGGGAGGATCTGAGGGAGTGCCTAGTGGCGGTTCTGAATTACATGTTGAAACGTGGTAGGATGGCGCAAACACAGAGAACTGGGGTTGTTGTTTTGGTGCCAAAGAAGGGGGGGGGAGGGGAAGAGTTTGGGAGATTATTGTCCGTTGGCGTTAATGTGTACGGATTACAAAATTTTTGCGAAGGTATTGGGTAACAGGTTAAAGAAGGTAATTGGGAATAGCATACATGAGGGGCAGTATGGGATACTGGGATGGACTATGAAGAATGGGCACAGTGGGATAAGGGATTTTATAGAGAACTGCCAGGGAGGGGGCGTCCTTGGCTTGGATTGGGCTCAGGCCTATGACTGCGTGAAGAGGGACTTTTTGTGGGGCTGTTTGGAGAAATTGGGTTTTGGAGGGGGTAATGAGGTGGTGCGCACTCTATATGAGGGGGCTGTCATGAGGGTGCAGGTTAATGGAAAGCTGGGGGGGCGGTGATGATGGAACAGGGATTAAGGCAGGGTTGCCCGCTGTCGCAGTTGCTCTTTGCATGTGTGCAACATCCTTTCTTTGAGGCTGTGGAGGAGAATTGCGGGGGTAGGGGGGAAGCATGGGGGGAATAGTAGGTTATGTGGATGACACAACTGTGTTAGTTACGAGTGGGGAGGCTTTAAGAAGGGTGGGAGAGGTGATAAGGATTTTGGGAATGTTTCAGGAATGGTAGTTAATTTAGCAAAGTCTAGGTTATTGGAATAGGAAACATGGGTTGGGGGAGATTGGGGAGGAGATGGGATGGACAGTTTTGTGACAGAATTAGGGTGTGTGGGATATGGTATATGAAGCAGTTGCAGGAATGTAGAGGATTAACTCAGAAACAGTCACGAGTAGGGTTATAGGCAAGTTTAAAGGTTGAGGGTCAGTGAAGTGCGTTACAGCAGAGGGCGTTGGTAATTAACTCGGTGGTGTATAGTAAGGTCTGGGGTGTGGCGGAGGTGTCCCCTTTGAGGTACAGGATATACAGGAAATACAGAGGAGGGTGTTGAGTTTGTGTGGGGGTTTGGGTGGGCCTGGTTGTCCCAAGGATGTGGTCATGACGGAGGTGAAACGGGGGGGACTAGGTTTGTTGGCCTTAGGGCCTAGGGTAATGGCATTATATATTAAGCAGAGGTATCTAAGGGTGGGGGGGGAGAGGGGTGTAGGGTGGATAGGGTGATGAGGGATGCTAAAACTGTGGTGTGGTAGGGATTTGAGAAAGTGTGAAGATGTAATAAGATTTAGTTGACAGGGGGGCTTG
>NC_069439.1:39330167-39349680 GCF_026875155.1 Cherax quadricarinatus | reverse complement strand
ATTGGGAAAATATCTTTTTAACCCCTAAAAAAAAAACCTTTAAATTTCACACGCCCAAATGAAGGACACACAGTGGCGGGAGTTCAGCCACCATAACACTATTTTCGTCGCGTCGGGCCCTCATGACACCACAACCTCTTTTCTTACTTCATCACTCATCCCACAGCACCCTGACCCATGTCAGAGCCTGGGTTAACATACGGGTAAGCCATATGAAAGCCTATGGCTTGAATTTGGATAAAACAGAATGAGTGTTTATTGCAAACTTAACTTAAAATATACAGCATCTCCGACGCCAGCTTCTACCGCCATCCAAAACGTCACGTGACCTCCTCCCCACGCTTACTCTGGTCCCCCAAACATCCTTGGAAAATAATCACCAACTCCATTCTTTATAATTATAGTTTAGAGTACTTTACAGTACCTCCAAAAGCACATTATGAATTATAAAATTATTCCTTACAACTACAATATTCATATTATTATGGCACACTTCCCCACTAATATGTACATACGATGTCATGGAGAACCCTGCATAACACTGGCTCACTCTCTCATCACCTTCCACACTACTAGCACAACCTTACAAAACCCCCCCCCCCTCACATTAAAGGAGACCGCCCCTTTTGCCCCCCCCTGTTCCCTGAGAAGTTGTGCTACAGTGAGATTACGATAACCTACCGAAAAATTTGATTCCCAAATCTCCCCTCTTATTTTAATCTATTCCTACACCTTGTCCTAAAGAACCTTGCGGCTAACGCTTTTATCCTCAACTGCCCTTTAATCTGCTCTTTCCCCCAAGAAACATGCAAATAATCTGCCATAAACATACATCAAAGCCCTCCCCACTTCACTTGCTACCCCCACTAAATCCATCGCCCAAGATCTAAGAAAAGACCAACCTCCCCCCCCCAACAACCTAAATCCCCCGCCATCCAGACGCTCACCACGCCCAAAGATGAACAAAAATATACCACATGATAGGCAGTTTCCTCCTCCCCACAAAATAAACATGTTGTTTTCCTCTCCCCCAACCCCATCTTATGCAACATTTGCTTAGATCAACCACACCCATGAGAAAACGGTATACGATCTCCCTGACCTTGCTGGTATCCTAAGCTTACTGAACTCCCCCCAATGACCTCCAGTTAAACATGGGGTATACTGCGACCCCCTGCAATACACCCCTTCCCCCCACCACACCCACCAAATGTGTTTACCTTCAAACTTTTAACCTGCCTCACTGTCAACATGAATCTTATTACATCTTCACACTTTCTCAAATCCCTGCCACACCACCAGTTTCTAGCATCCCTCATCACCCTATCCCCCCAACACCCTCTCCCCCCCCACCCTTAGATACCTCTGCTTAATATATAATGCCATTACCCTAGGCCCTAAGGCCAACAAACCTAGTCCCCCCCGTTTCACCCCCGGGTCATGACCACATCCTTGGAAAAACCGCCCTCCAAACCCCCACACAAATCTCAACACCCTCCTCTGTATTTCCTGTATACCCTGCACCCTAAAAGGAACACCTCCGCCACACCCCAGCCCTTTACTATACACCACCGATTTAAAATTACCAACGCCCTCGCTGTAACGCCACTTCACTAACCCTCAAACCTTTTAACTTGCCTATAACCCTACTCGTGACTGTTTCTGAGTTAATCCTCCTACATTCCTGCAACTGCTTCATATACCATATCCCACACACCCTAATTCTGTCACAAACCGTCCATCCCATCTCCTCCCCCAATCTCCCCCCAACCAATGTTCCTACCTCCAATAACCTAGACTTTGCTAAATTAAACTCCCATTCCTGAACATTCCCAAAAACTACTTATCACCTCTCCCACCCTTCTTAAAGCCTCCCCACTCGTAACTAACACAGTTGTGTCATCCACATAACCTACTATTCCCCTCATGCTTTCCCCCTACCCCCGCAATTCCTCCTCCACAGCCTCAAAGAAAGGATGTTGCACACATGCAAAGAGCAAACTGCGACAGCGGGGAACCCTGCCTTAATCCCTTTCCTCATCACCGCCCCCCCCCCAGCTTTCCATTAACCTGCACCCTCATGACAGCCCCCTCATATAGAGGGGCACACCCACCCTCACTACCCCCCCCCCCCTCCAAAACCCCCAAATTTTTCTAAACAGCCCCACAAAAAGTCCCCTCTTCACGCAGCCATAGGCCTGAGCCAATCCAAGCCCAAGGACGCCCCCTCCCTGGCAGTTCTCTATTAAAATCCCTTATCCCACTGTGCCATTCTTCATAGTCCTCCCCGGTATCCCATACTGCCCCTCATGTATGCTATTCCCAATTACCTTCTTTAACCTGTTACCCAATACCTTCGCAAAAATTTTGTAATCCGTACACATTAACGCCAACGGGACGATAATCTCCCAAACCCTTCTCCTCCCCCCCCTTCTTTGGCACCAAAACAACAAACCCCAGTTCTCTGGTTTGCGCCATCCTACCACGTTTCAACATATAATTCAGAACCGCCACTAGGCACTCCCTCAGATCCTCCCAATGTGCTCTGTAAAGATCATTAGATAACCCATCTATTCCCGGTGCCTTCCCCTGACTCAACCCATTCACCACCTCCCCCACCTCTGCCCCCGTAATGCCTCCCTCCAACATTTCCCGATCCCCCTGCCCCAAACCCTGATGAACCCCTATAGCTCTAAATGTTTCTAACCCAACCACCCCTCCCCTTCTCTTCCATTTCTCCATAAACCAATAATCAGTATACCTACTGATAGAATCTGTGTCAGAGAGACCCTGTCCCTGCACATAACCCTCCCCTCCCCCCACGACAATATGTGCCACGGTATTCCTCAACTGTCTGTCCTTGAATTTTCGGAGTACATACCCGGTTGGCTTATCATCTTTTAGTAACGTCCTCCAATCCTGCCCTGACCCTGAGTGCACTCAAAACGTTCATTATGCATCTCCACTAAACGACTTCTAAGTTCCCCCATAACTCCTCCCACACCTTCCCTACCCCCCCCATAACAATCATTCAACTGGCCCTCTAAATAATTCTGCAATCCAACCTCCAGCGTGCCCGTTCCCTGCCCTCTTCTTAAAAAATCCTGCAATCTGCACCTTTGCCTGCAACTCCCACCAATTAGCAAATCCACCTCCTCATCCCTAGCCTCCCAAAACCTTTCCACCATGTCTGAAAGGACCAATCTTGATCTTCCTCCTGTAAAAGCCTCACATTTAATTTCCAATAACTCTGATATATTCTCGGAATACCATCCACCGAAGGTCAGCCAACACTGCTCTGTGGTCAGATAAACCCACGTCTACTGTTCTAACCTCTTCCAAACTCCCTATCCCGCTCCATAAATCTATCCAAAACCTGTGCTCATAACTCCCCTGTACATAGGTGTGCTCGCCTGTTACCCCCCCCCTTGGACCACATCTCGACCCCGAATACGAAATCCCATCCCGTAAGACACCCAACATGCACCCCCCCGCCCCCCTGGGTTTATGACGTTGCATGCCAAATCACACAATTCCATCAACTCCAATTATGTGATAGCAGGCAAAACCTGAGTAGTATAAACAATACTTTCCCGAACAAGTTTTGTTTTTATCCTCACGTTACCAATGCGGGGCTTATAAATTTCCACAAAACATACCCTACTCTCCACCCACCACCCATCCACCCGAACAACCCTCCCACCTCCCCCCTCCTCCCACCCCTGACTCGCAATGGACTGGTCTCCCTTTACTAAAACAGCCACTCCTCCTTTAAAAGCATTGCCATGCTTACAAACAACTTATATCCTCTAAATTTCGCAACTCACTACCTGACTTATGGTTATGCTCCTGTAGGAAAAAAATCCAGTCATACCTTTTGAGGAACCAACTCCAACCATACCCTTTTTACTTCCCGATCTTTAGGCCATTAGCATTTATTTTACACCCCTGAAATGGTCAAGGGAAAGCGTTTTACCTCTGTGCCGCTGGGCTTGCTCACACTTCCCTTCAAGCTGCTCACACTTTCCTTACTACTCTTTTTAAAAAGGGACCCCCTACCCCCCTGTCCCTCCCCCCCTGATTTTCCCTGTACTCCCCCCTGTAGGGGATTTTCGTACCACCTCTGCCCATGCCTTCTTACCTGGTCTTTGCCCAGGTGTTAAAACGTCGTCTAATTCAGTCAACCCCCCTGGCCGCTTCCTAGAGCTGCCTCCAAAGCCATCTCTTCCCCAGGTACATCCTCCCTATGTACCTCTGCCCCCAAAAGTGTATCCTGTCCACAATTCCCTGTTACTCCCTTCTTCTCACTCAGCCCTTGCAATCGCTGCCTATCACCGGTCCGTCCATCCATGTCCTCTCCTACCAAAGTCTCCTCCAAGAATTCCTGGAGCACAGACTCCAAGGACACCTCCTGTGTCGACTCTGCCACTTCCTCCACTACCACAGGCGTTGGAGTAGGATCTCCATCCTCCACCGGGAGTGTGACACACGTCCCCCTTTCTGTTTCTCCCTCCTTTCCACCTCCTCACTCCATAGAGGAGTCCCAGTTTTCGCCGTCGCCACCACACTCGTCTGCTGGACCTCCTCCACCGGGGCTGGCACCCCTGGGGCAACTCTACGTGCACATTGCGCCGCTATATGTTCATAAGAGTTGCGAAGACGACACGTCCTCCTTTGTCCCGCATTTAAAACACTTATACCTGAGTTCTGTTGCCCGTCAACATCACATACGAGGGTATAGGCTTCTTTAATGTCATCTTGAGTTGTATGAACCTTCCGGGAGGCCCTCATATGGTCCATCCCCCCATACCCCTCCTCTAGCCTCATGAATTTACTCGTAATTGCTGAACACGTCCTCTATACCCCAAACTTGGTCGCCTCAAGGGTACATTTCTCACCCGTACCCACGTATAGTAAGTAGACACGTCATGCATACACACATCCATGGGTCGAGTTGAGGCACATTCGCGTTCCTGGTACTCCTCCACCACACTGCTGTAGAAACTGGCCCTCAGAAACTTCACAAATACTCTTTTCATCCCGTTAAGGGCCACACCATACAGTTCCTCGTTAGGGATGCCATATAGATCCCTAATAATTGCAGGAAGAAGTACGTTCATCGTAGCAGGGCTCAGAGAACCCCTTAACAGCTCAATGCAGACTGTGTTAATCCTCCTGCCGGTGTAATCCGCCATGTTTGATCAGTGAAAACTGCGCAGAAACCAGGTGAAGCGGGAGCTACTGCACAGCCCGTCCGCACGGCCCAATAGCGATGCAAACAATGAGATGACATGTCAGATGTGGTATAATTGGAGAGTTTTCTTGTGTGTGAATGTTTTAGTTTAACCATGTGTTGAAAGACAAGAGGTCATTGATGATCATAGTTTTAATAAGGTACATGATCTTTGTAAGTGAGACAACTACAAGAGGGAACACTCAAAGCATTGTTAACACACTAATAATAATGTGCTATGTAACATGAGTGTGTAATCTTTGTTATTTTAATAGTGTGTTTAGTTTCTCTGTGGTAAGGTGTGGAAATGGCTATTTTGTCACCTTTATTATATTGTAATTTTTGAGGTGTTTAGTATTTCTTTTTTTTTTTTTTTTTTTATATTTTATTTATAACATACAATACATTAACAAAAGCATACAGCATGAGAGCATCGACAGACAATATAAATTCATCAATTTCTATACACTGCAATATGCAGTAATATGTCATGCAGCTGATAGGTGAATACTGCCATATACATAATTCATTACTACAAAATATAACTATTCAAGTAATACAAAATAAAGAATCCTCCTACTCCTTCCCGACTGCTAATTTCAATATCCACACACAATAATTACATGCCGTAAAAATGCAAGCAGTATAACCCCCCCCTATTTACCCCAGCTCACCAAAATGTACAGCATTTCACCGTTGTTTATTTATCTTATAAACTAACCATACTAAATTAAACTTAAGAACATATTATGTTGAAAACAATAACTCTACAGTAGTGAAAACGCCAAGCTGCTGTCCTAATATTATTTATATATACATATGTATATAAAATATATATATATATATATAATATTATATATATATAATATATATATATATATATTTTATATATATATATATATATTTTATAAAATATATACATTAGAAACTGAATTATTTTTTACAATGGAGTCAAATCCTATCTTTATTGCTGTCCCATGCAGCATTCTCAGACTTCTATTTTTATACGCTACTACGATAGCCTTCAGTAGAAGGCTTTAAATTTAAAACAATATTAAAAAAACTACTAAGAACGAAATAAAACTCAGCACTCCCTGCACACCCCAATTACACACAATCGTTCTCTCTTGCACTTATCACTCACTCACGCACATGCACACCAAATCAACATTTTTTCGTTTGGCAAGCCCGTTTGGTACCCCCCTTTTTTATCGATGCTTTACACAACAATCTAAACCCACTTCCCCCCCCCTCACAACTCTAGCAACTCCCCAACAGTTATGGACCTGTAACCCTCAGTGAAAGCTCCCTCCCATCTCCTCCCTAAATTTCCCAAATTCCTATTCATTGTCCTACAAAAAATCCTCGCTAAAACTCGTTTCCTCGTCTCCTCATTATCCACCCCTCTCATTCCCCACGATATATACACGAAATCCACCATGATATAAGCTACTCCCCCACCCCCCCTATATCAAGACTCAGCGCTCTCAACACTGACACCCCAGTTCCTCCTATCCCCAGCCATTCCCTCACACTCCCCAAATAATCGCAAAAGTATACCACGTGATAAGCTGTTTCCAACTCCCCACAAAATCCCCACCAACCCTCCTCTACCACACGTCTATTTCTGAGGACTGATCCAGTAGGCAAATCCCGTGTAAAAATTTAAAAACATGATCTCCTCGAAACCCGGGGCCCCTAGCTTTAGTTTACCGAACAGACTCCATTATGGGCGCCCCATGCATACATCGAAACAGCCCCTCAACTGGGGCCGTCTCCTCTACCCTCAATATTCGATATAAATCCCTCACCTTTAATTTGTCTGGCTCGCGCGCCACAAAAGTGCCCCCAACAAAATCTCACACTCCCTCCATTCCCCACCCACATACATTCCCCTCAAAATATCATGTAACCTTTGCATGCATGTCCCCCTCTGTCCCCCTAATCTTTTCCCTCCACCTGACAAAATGCATTTCACCCTCCTTCCCAGGTCCAACAAACCTAAACCTCCCTTCCTCACCGGCAAAGACACCACCTCCCTCTTCATCCATTCACATCCTGAGCCCCATAAGAACCTAAAAACACTTCTAAGGATACGAGTAATCTCTGCCCTCAGCAATGGAAAAACTGCTGCTACATACCATACCTTACTGTACAGCAATACTTTTAAAAACAATCGCCCGCTGCAACAATGTCAAGTGAAAAGGCCGTAAACACCCCCAACCCGATGTTCCACGCGTTCCACATTCCCCAACGAATTCGCCTCCCTACCCTCCGTATGGTCGCTCTATACGAAATGCCACATATTAATAACTCCCCTTTCCTCCCTTCTCACCACATCACAGTCCCAATCAACTCTGTCTCTCCACTCCCCTAGCCCCATGATCTTTGTTTTCTCAACGTTTACCGTCATGCCTGTCGCCCCTCCAAACATGCCAACCACCCCTCCCAACTCTCTCAATCTTGTTCCCTTCCGGACTAGGAGTGTCGTGTCATCCACGTAACCTACCACATGATGCCTAATCAAGCCCTCCCTCGCCCCCTCCCCACCACACACTCTGGTCTAAAACCAACCTATAAAGGGATCTTGCACACAGCAAATAATAACTGTGATAGCGGGCAACCCTGCCTCAAGCCCTATCCATGTTCACCACACCTCCCACACGTCCATTGATCTGAATTCTCGCTTTTGCCCTTTATACAACGTTTCAAACCCACCCCACAATCTCATCCCCAAAACCTTGTTTGCTAAGGGATCGTCAAAAAAACCCTCCCTTTCCACCTGATCATAAGCACCCTGCCAATAAATTTCGCCCCATACCCCCTCCTTTCCTGCGTCCCCTCAAACTCTCAACAAACCCCTTTAGAATTCCGTGCCCCAGGGACCATCGACCGTCCTGGCAACCCTAGTTGACCTTTTGAAACTAAAACGTCCCACTACACATTTTAACCTATTCCCCAAAATCTTCGGCGAACAATTTATAGTCCGCACACATGAGAGTAATCGCCCTGTAACCCTTAAGTGTTACT
Organism: Cherax quadricarinatus; assembly: GCF_026875155.1. Classification (NCBI taxonomy): domain Eukaryota; kingdom Metazoa; phylum Arthropoda; class Malacostraca; order Decapoda; family Parastacidae; genus Cherax; species Cherax quadricarinatus. Next base: position 39,341,417 of record NC_069439.1, on the reverse strand, counting down.
CTGCCCCTTACCCTTGGGCACAAGCACTACGACCCCTGTACTTTGCTTCTCGCCCAATTCTCCCCCGTCTTTCATTCTATTGAACAGCCGTTACAAAAAAAACCCCTTAACAGATCCCAATGTTTTAAGTAAAATTCACTTGGTGGGTCCCATCAATACCTGGTGCTTTGCCTCTGCACATGTCTACAAGCGCTCTCCATATCTCCCCCTCTTCAATCTCACCACCCAAAGTTTCCCCTGTCCTTTCTCCCCAGAGCTACGGGCCTACAGCACACACCCCATCAAGATCCTCCCTATTAACTTCTTTTACTTTTCCAATAATGCCCATACCACGCATCCCCGAACATACTTCACCTCCCTTTTTTTAACACCTGCCCCTCCCCAAACCCTTTCAAACCCCAGTGTGCACTTCCAAATCTGCTATTGTGGTCGCTGTCCTCCTCTGGTGTTGTTCCTCAACACACATGCCGATGGCTTGTCCCCCCCAAAGCACTTCCTCCACACCCGCCTGCACCCGCACCGCATGAAAATCTCTCCTCCTGCACTCTCTTATCCTGCTCTTTAGATCATTATTGCCTCTGTTTGGGAAAACCCCTCCACTACTCCTTGCTCATGATAGTATCCTATTCTACTTTCCAAATAATTTGTTAATCCATACTTCAGTCGATTTATACGCTTCCCCTCACCCACGTAAAACCTACGAATCCTCTCCTTCGCCACACTGTCCCACCAACGTACAACATTATCAACCCTTTTTGCCTCCTCACAGCGAAGCAAACCCCTCCTCCACTTCCTCATCCTCAAGGAGTCGCGTGTTTAATTTCCAGTAGCTTTCAAACCGTTTCACTAACGAGTCCCATGCTACCCCCACCACCACTGCCCTGTGATCTGAATAAATTGCTCCAATAGTGTTAAAAGACTCCACTGAAACCCCTTGCATTATATAGATCCTATCCAGTCTAGCTGCGTATTCCCTCCTTACATACGTATGTTGCACTTCACCTATTCCACCCCAAAATGCATCTCGTACCTCAATATCTCTACACAGGTCTCGCAACACGTTTGAAAAATATCCCGCCCCTGCTGGCATCACATTTAAATCTCCGTTATTATACAATTCCAATCTTCCCCCAATCAATGCAACCCCGGCAGCGCTCTCAAGAAATACACCAGATCATCCCTTACAAATCCGATTTTACCCTCGCATCGTTCTCCGCCGGAGCATACACTCCAACAAAGGACCACGCGTTCACGATATCCACCACCCGTCCACTCCATTATTCTTCTTCCCTCACCCCCCCCCCCTCAACCTTTGCAAAACAAAAAGGGCTTGCCTCACGAATTAAAACACCTACTCCCCCTTTTAAAACGTGTCGTTGGGGTTACAAAAGCCCTATATCCATCCACCTCCAGCAATTTTCCTGTTTTCAAGTTATGCTCCCTTTTATAAAGGCAAAAATCTACCTTGTAACGATACAGCAGTCATCGCAACCATACACACTTACCACTCTTACATAAACCATTAACATTAATTGTCATACACCTTAGCCTGCTTACGTTTTCCACCCCCTTTTCCCCACCACATTTTTCCACTGCCAGTAGCCTCATACACACCGTCCTTGGCACTCGCCCATCCCCTCCACTCCTAACCCCTTGCTGGGGTTTCTTTTTCTCTGTGCCTCTACACACACCTTCAATCCCCGCCTTTTTCCCTGGTCTTTTGTGCTGGAGTGAGGCGTCATCCGAGTCAGACGTGACAGCTGCCCGCTTCCTTTGACACTTCCTCTTCCGCCATGCTAGTCTCCTGACCTTCCTCATTGTGCACCTCCACCTCTATCACCTCATTCCCCTTCTCACTACTTGGCCAAGCCGAACATTACATTCCTTTCTTCAGACCCGCATGCTTCCCCTTGTCCCTGTACCTGGTCTCCCGTCGTTACCTCTGTCAAGGCTTCCTCGATTTAGGGAACATCTGCAAAACTGTCTCAAGCACTACGTCAATTTCTACGTCATTCGGTTTCGTCCTTGTCCGCCTCGTGCATCACATCCTCTGCAGACGCACTCAATTTCTGCACTGCAACCTCATGCTCCACCTCACGTTGCATTTCCTCCCCTTCCTCACTCCACAACCGACCACGCCTACGTCCCCTCCCGGGTTCGATCTGTCACTGTAGGTCCTCGCCCCGTAAAGTCACTCCTTGGTTTTCCCGGCCAGTCCTCCTGCCGCACACATTCAGCCGCTGTGTGATCATAACCATCACACAGTCTACAAGTTTTACGTTGGGCCCGCGTAAGTTTCGAGTATTTGTGTCCTAAATTCCTCTAAGAACACATACGAAGGTATAGGTTGCCTCAGAGTCATCTTTAGGCTAAAACTACCTTCTGGATAACCCACATAAACCCCTGCCGACCACTTGCCTTGTTGAGCTACGTGTACAGTTCCAAACTTCCCGAACACACTATGTAGGTCAGCTTTTATTTGCCTCGAAAGGCACATTACGTAACTTTTACATATTTAAATTGACTCGAAACATCGACCATCTTTACCAGGATGCCCTCGTTAACCTCGATAGCAACTTCCTGATATTGGCAAGTAGATCCTCATACACGTGTGATGACAGCAGTTTCACGAACATTCGGTAGTTTCCATTTAAGGCTACACCCTAAAGGTCGCAATCCTCAATCCCATATGTCTCTCGAATAATCAGAGGCAACAACGTCAACGCCGAATTTTGATTAATTTTACCTCTCAATAATTCTATGCCGACAGTGTTAATTCTGCGTCGCACCCCAACCACCATTGTGACAGCCTGGCTAACACTTGCGCCTGTCAGAGAGGAGTAGCAAACGTCCACCCTCACCGGCAGCTGGGCGAGGAATGGTGTTTTAGTATTTTTGTCTTTGTGTATAAAGTTAATATACAATACTAATAGTGTTGGGAACGAATTGGATTATATGAGAAAAGTCTTTGTTTTTTAAAGTTTCATATATAATGTAAATAAGTGTGACATTCTTGGATTATATTGCCTTTTGTGTTATAAGATACTGGCTGTATTTTATGGATATAATAAACCCACCTGTATGTTCAGGTTGGGCTGTTTTTAGTTTTCATGTATGTTGTGTGTGCTGGTTGGGCACTTTTGGAGGGGGAATCAAGCTTTTACAGTTAAATGTGTTTTTTTATTATAAGTTTAGTGCTGGGATAAGGAATGTGAAGTTTTTTGTTTTATTTTTTAAATGGATCCGTTTCTTTGTTTATTTTACACAGGAAACAGTTTTGTCGGGTTTCCCTTTTGACCCCATGGTACACTAGTGTGGCCGAGTCATCTCTGGGTCCTTTTGGGGAGGGAAATCACCCCTATTTTCCCCGGGGAGTGTCTCAGAATTCGCACTCCAGAAGATAGTGTGTTGGGGGCCGCTGGACAACGTGCTGACAGTACTGGCACATCCCCTCCTCAGCCTTGTCTCCACATCTTGGCTGTGGAAACCCCAAACGAAGCCGAGGAGGGGCGGTCCCACGCGCTCGGGGACCCCCTTCTATCATATGGGGGGGGTTCCCCCTGAGTCGTCTGGTACACTGTTGAGATGAGGTATCAAAAAGACCCCCCATAAGTTTCTGGTCTGGCAGCCACCAGTTTGGGTCTGTCTAGGCTGATTGGGCGTAATTAAACATGTGGATAGTCTTTTGTGCCTTGGTGCATCATCTCCGCCTCTTTTCCCCTGATGCCAGCTGGCTGGGGATCCGTTCAATGTCGATCTTTTCCCCTAACTTCTAAGGCTGTCATTAGCTCAGGATCGATGTGATGGGGTAAAATTGTCCTGTGGTTGAGGTGGGAGAGGGATTGATTGCGGACGTGGAATCAACATGTATGACAGGTCGGAGTCGAGTCGTGGGGCTGTACAATGCCTGCTGAATCCCCACCAGATCAGTTAAAGGAGGGGTGCGTGGTCGGGGAGTCGCCAGCCTTTGTTGTGCCCTTTTTGGGTACAGTCCGCGCTGCTCTTTTCCCGTCAGGGTCGAAAAACCATTGTGAAAACACTGACAGTGTCCCCTGCCAGTCCCATGCTTGTCTCACATGTTTGCTGGGGTGTTTTGCTGCAGAGAGCTAGGAGGGTAGCTGCATGATGAAAACATGGGCGGGAAATCGGGGCCCAGGGGGTGGTGGAGGTCCCCAGCAACAGGAAGGTCACAACTCTTCTCAAGGAGTATTGTATAGGCGCAGCTTCCGCCCCCACCACAAAACGAACGACCCAGGGGTAGTCCGTGAAGAGTGTGGGATCTTGCCAGGTTGTCAATATCCGTCTCTATGGGGTCCCTTTGCTCCCTTGCGAACGGGGCCCATTTTGCAGGCGTTTATGTATTTTACTCTGTCCCAAAGGGAAGAACCGGGCCTCAATTGAGACATACTGTGTTGGCCCAATGGGGGCCCCAAGCATAGTTCTTATCGCCGATTTTGTACGACCTCCCTTTTTTGCCTGCTCTGGGGGAAGATGACTAAGCGGTGCACCTAGTTAATGACGAGGTATAGCTTTAATAGTAAAAAAAGTACACTTTGTTTTGCCCTTGCAGGGTGCCTGTCTGGCTTCATGGCTTTTGAGTTGGTAAAGCAGTGACCTGACATACTCGGCCTGTTTCTGAAAGGGTCACTTTTTTCATTTACTTTCCCCAAAAGTACAGGGGGACCGCCCCACTCAAGTTCTATACCCTGAAACGAAAAAATCTATTCACAGGTTGGGTCCCTTGAAAATCATTGCAAGGATTTTCTGGCCCGGATTTTGAGGCCTATTCCTTGCAAGACTGCGTAATTGGGCCCCCAAAAACTCTCTGACCTGCCCTTCTAAATTGCCTTTCCCATTCACTACGAGTGCAAGTCATCAGCATACTGAGGAGCTGTTTTTCCACTTAAAAAGGAAGGCTCAAATTTCCCGCATAAGGATGTTAAACGGGTTTTAGGACTGAGCACACCTCCTTGTGGGTCCCCGTTTTCCGGGGTTTTTTAAAGGAAGAGTATTGTCCCTGAAAGCTGACACGGCCTCCCTCCCCCCAAAGGGTGGGACCTATCCAGGCCAAGGCGTCCTTTGATTCCCTCCGAGCTAGTTTTGCCAGAATTGCTGGGGGGCTGGCTAGTCAAATGCCTTTTAAAGGGTCGGGGTAGACGACAAAACTAGGTTTTTTGTTACGTCAGCAATCGCTTAGTAAGTGGTTATGCACTCTGCTGTACCCACCCCTTTGGTGAAGCCAAATATGTGATGATGAAGGGCCCAAAGTTTCCAAGGAGGGGGGTTTAAACCACCCTCTCAGCATTTTGGCTAAGCACTGGTCAGCATAGGGTTCATACTGTCTGGTCCTTGGGTTTGGATTGGTACAGGGTAGCTTTCTTCCAAGCTGCTGGGATTTCCCTGGTCCCCACGATTGTTAAGACGTCAGTATGGCCTCCCATCCCTCTGCCCAGCCAGTGCAACATGGAGTTTTTAACACCACGATGCCCGGGGCGTGTACCTGGTTCTTAAGGGCACGTCGGTTTCCAAGTCCTGGGGTCTTCACAGTCACATCTTCCGACTCCCCTGCAGCTTGTATCGTTACGGGCGCTGTGGCAAAAGACCCCTTTCCTGATTTCGGATGTCCTGTGGGAGCTGAGGGGGTGCTCCCTGGAAGGAAAAGCTCCACTAATTTTCAGCTTCCTGGGGGGGGTTTGGGTGTCTGGTGGCTCGGTTGCTCTTGCCATTTCTTATTGAGGTTGCCCCATATCTCAGATAAGGTGGGGTGATGCCCCAAAGTTTTACACCACCCAGCCATTTCTCCCCGTTTTTTGGGTTGAGAGAGACTTTTTTTGGGGAGCTGCACAATGGGTTCAGGTATTCCTGTTTTCTGCTGGGAGGGGTTACGCCTGTATAGTTCCTAAAAGAGTTTATGCGGTGGGTTTTTTTCCCGGGACCTCGTCGTTGTGAACCCCCAGTCTCTTTTGGAGTGGTCCCCCGGACTTTTTTGGAATTGCGCCCTGCTGCCGGGGTGGAACAGGATTGCTCCTTTCACTGTATCCAGTCTTAGATAGAGGGTATGTGGGGCACAGTCTTTTTTTTCGTAGGGGTTAGCCTGTTAGCTTCTAAAAAAGTTATGCGGTGGTTCTGCTCCCCCCCTCGTCGTTTGTAGAACCCCCAGTCTTTTTGTGGTGCGTCCTGCGGGTTCTTTTGGGAAATTTCGCACCTGCTGGGCCCGGAGGAACGTGATTTGTCCTGTTCAGCTGTATCACGTCTTCAGATAGGAGTAGTGGACCCCCAGTCCTGTTTTTCTGAAAACCCTTTCCAAAAATTGGCTTTTCGTCCCCCCCTCTGGAGAAACCCCCATTTTTTTTTTGGGGGCCTGGGTTTTTGAAGGTGGTGGGTCATGAAAGTTGTCACTGACAAGTTTAGATGGGGTATTGGCCCCGTCGAAAATTCTGGAAAACCCCGGGTTTTGTTTTAGGAGGGGCCCCAAAATGTGGGGGCCCTTTTTTTGAATTTACCTCTGGATACGGTAGAGATTTTGCATGTGGCTCCGCGGGGATTGTTTCCCGAAGGTAAAGGGGGGCAGCCCCCCTTGGGGGTTATTGTTTTTAAACTTTACCCAATTATCTTTTGGGCATTTCAGGGTTGCCCCGCGAGGTTGCTTGGGTCCTTGGGGATGTGGGGGGAAAACCCCCCCAATAATCACCGGGTCTGTCGGGGGCTTCAAAGGGGGGGAAGGGGGGGTTTTCTTTTCTGTGAGGTTTTATTGGTAATGGGGCCCCAGGGATTTCCCGGGTCCTGTCCCGAAAATCCAAGGGGGAAACCCCGGGGAGTTTGGAACAAAAGGGTTTTGGGAAGCCCCCGGGGTTTCCGAAAAACCAGCAAAAAGGGTTTTTGGGGGAATATTGGGGGTCAGGGCTTTTTAGGGTTCAACCCTCCCAAAGCCCCGAAATTTTTTTCCCCCACTGTAGAACCTTGAGGGTGTGATTTGGGACCGGGTTATTCCTCGATGTTGTTTCCTGAGCTGGAGACGAGTCCTACCCGCTCTGAGAACCCGCAAATTATGGGATCCCTTGTTCCCTTCGTCAGAAAAACCACTCAGGAGCGTATGACCATCTGCCCGGGAAGCGCTCGTTGTTCGTTGAGTGATTGGTTGCAAATAAAATCCTGAACCCTTGATGAGGGTACGAGTTTCCCCCCTGGTGAGGGCCGCTTTGGAGTTTGGGTTCGAAACAGGGGTATTATCTGGGTTTTGTGGTCGTAGGGACTGCTGAGGGTTGGGTTTTTTTATTTTATGCACGGTTTTCTGTTGCTGTTACCAGGTTGGGGAGCCGGGATCTGCGGTGAGGTGCCAGTTGAGTCTGCAAGCGCCCGTCGGGGAAGGGTGCCTGCGTTGTCGTGCTATGGCCGGTGGAGGCCCCTTTTTGTGCCGCCTGGATGATTGACCAGATGCACCCTGTTGACGCCTCCTGGTTTTTCTTTTTTCTGTTTCTTGTTTTGGTGGGGGGCAGGGGTTTTTACCTTGAGCCCGGGTTTAGGGTTTTTAGGGTTGGGAATTCCCCGGGCATTGACTTGGGTTAGCTGGAGAGATTTCGGTATGGCAGGGGTTTTCTGCACCCCTCGTTTGTGAGAGTGATGATCCGTCGTAGCCTGTTGGGGTTTTTGGCGTCTTTCCCGACTTCTTTAAATTTTGGCGAGCCCTCGGGACACGAGGATTCCAGGCTGGTGTTTTTGCCCGCAGTTCGGGCATTGTGGAGTGGGTGGCGATGCATTTTTTACTTGGTGATGCTTTTTTCGGTAGGGTGGTGGGCTGCAGACACCCCAGATTACTCTGTTCGGGCAGAGTGCCCCAGGGTCCATAACGCTGACACTTAAACAGCGAACTGGTTTTTCTGTGAAGGTCTGATTCGTACCTGCCCCCAAAAACCCAGGTCCAGCTGGGATGGCATGGCCTACTGCTGAATGAGGACCTGTCGGGTTTGGGGCATTGCCTCCCTCTTTTCCTTTAGACGTTGAGCTGAACATCGATCAAGGTTGGGGATGATTACCTTTCTCCTCCTGTTTTTTAAGATTTTCTTTTGTATGGACTGATGAAGCCCCCTGTGTGGCGAAAAAGTTTCCTCAATAAAGATACCCAAGAGTTGCACATGTGTTAATTTATCAACGTTCGGGTTTTCCCGAACCCTTTATCAACAAAACAGGTATACAATACCCACAAAATAAAATTAAGACACTTGTGCAATCTGGTTATCTTTATTTTAAACGTTTTGCCCCTCCGTGGCTTTTCAATAAAATTCTTTGGGCTAATTAGAAAAAAAAAGAACTATATACAAAAGATGAGGTAATCGTCCCTCAGCCCTTGGGGTGGTGTTTACAACCCGTGGTTGTAGAGATTTGAAGCACAGGGAAGGGATGGCGTTATATAGGGTCAGGAAGAGAGACGTGTCAGACGAGGGGGGATAGTCACTGGGAGGGGGGTTCCCCATGGAAATAGGTCCTTCCCAAATTATGGGGAGGTAGAAGTCAGGGGACGCAACTCATGGTATTTGATTCAAAACTTACATGCCTTCTTCACGACTTCTACGCCACCCCTCAATTTTGGGGAAGGGCCTACTTCCACTGGGGAATCCCCCCTACCATGGGCTATGTCCTGTCTGCTACACGTCTCTCTTCACTGACGCTATTAAGCGCCCGTCCCTTTCCTGTGCTTCAGAATCTCTACAACCACGGTGTTGAAACACCACCTCCAAGGCTGAGGACTGATTACATCATCTTTTGTATATAGTTCTTCAGTTTTTTTTAATTATGTCCAAGAATTTGTATTGTTTAAAGCCATGGATGGCAAAAACGTTTAAAATTAAAGATAACCAGAGGGTTGCACAAGTGTCTTAACTTTCATGCTAGAACTTTCCCTCCTATACCATGAGCTGCCACTTTTTTTTAAAGAGTCTCTCGTGAGGTAACTTCTATCGAAGGCTTTACTAAAAATCCAAATAAACAATTTCATATTCCTTATCACTGTCAATGCCTCAAATGTTCTATTGAAGAACGTCAGTAAGTTTGTCAGGCAGGAACGACCCCTCGTGAATCCATGATGAGATTCATTTATCAAATTATGCTCTTCAAGGTGACTTTGATAATGTCAGCTATAATTGATTCTAATAATTGCCTACTTAGATGTCAGGCTTATTGGACGGTAATTCAAGGAGTTGACCTATCCCACGATTTGAATATAGGAACCACATTAGCCATCTTCCAACAACTCTGGCACAACACCGGTAAGGAGGACCCCATTGAATACACTCGTTAATGGCTGACAAGCTCCATCTTGCATTCCTTAAGTACCCTGGAAAAAATCATCGGGTCCCGGGGACTTATTTGTTTCAGTTTGTCTATCTGTTTAAAAACCATGTCCCTCGTGACAGTAATATTTGTTAACTTAAATTCATCAGGAACTAAATAATTGTTTTTTTTTCTGAAATCTCATTTACATCTTCCTGTGTAAAACTGACCCAAAAAATAGTCTTTTAAATAAGGAACACATTTCCAGTTAATTATCCGACAGCTGTCATTCCCTGTTTTTCAGAGGTCCTACTTTTTTCTTCACCTTCGTCTTATACATTGAAAGATGTTTTCAAGCCGGCTAACAATGTCCTCCATCCCAGCCCCAGGAAAGCAAACCCTTTGTCTCCTACTCCTGCCCTTCAAGCAAAATTTGCCTATCCCATTATATCTAACCTGGCTATCCCCAACAAAAATATTCTTACCTTCGTTTTTGGGTCGTTCGTCGTGACGATCCCAGTAGTCGACTCACATTCGTCGGGTAGCACCGAGAATGCATTGGAGGTTTCCACAGGAGTTTCCACGCATCTCTTTCTTCTTCATCGTTTCTGGCTTTACATTCGTCTTCTTGACCCGTCAATTCGTCGTCCGTCTGTCCAGCCACTGACCACATCCCTTCTTGACCTGAGGACCAACAGGAGGACTACTACGTCCTCTTGTTTTCCTCGGTCAATCGCCGTATCTCCATCTTCGCTACCCTCAATTCTTCCTTAAGTCGTGGTAAAGTTGCTCGATGGATGGCATCTTGGTTCAGCCCAACGGGAGCACACAAAAACACTTCTTCACAGAGTTAAGTACAGGTCACCACTGAGTTAGTACAGGTCACCACTGGTTAAGTACAGGTCACCATTTTATCCACATTGAACCCTTTATCTGCCATTTTTCAGACCAAGACTTAATTTGTCCAAATCGTCCAGGAGTTCATTCATATCCCCCTCAGAGTGAATTATACGGCCTATCTTTGTATCATCAGGGAAACTTACTCATGTCACTCGTAATCCCTTCATCAAGGTCATTAATGTAAATTATGAACAAGAGAGGGCCTAAAACTGATCCTTGTGGAACGCACTAGTGACTAATCCCCATTCAGATTTCACTCCATTAATGGAACTCTCTGCTTTCTATGGTAAGCCATGCCTCAATCCATGCTAGAAAATTTACCTCCTTACCATGAGCTGCCACTTTTCTTAAGAGTCTCTTGTAAAGTACTCTGTCGAAGGCTTTAATAAAATCCAAATAAACAATATCATATTCCTTATCACTGTCAACTGCCTCAAATTTTCTATTGAAGAACGTCCCGTAAGTTTGTCAGGCAGGAACGACCTCTCGTGAATCCATGCTGAGATTCATTTATCAAGTTATGCTCTTCAAGGTGACTCTGATAAAAGTCAGCTATAATTGATTCTAATAACTTGCCTACTATAGATGTCAGGCTTATTGGACGGTAATTTCAAGGAGTTGACTTATCCCCACGATTTGAAAATAGGAACCACATTAGCCATCTTCCCCCAACTCTGGCACAACACCGGTAAGGATGGACGCATTGAATACATCGTTAATGGGGTGACAAAGCTCCCTCTTGCATTCCTTAAGTACCCTGGAAAAACAACTCATCGGGTCCCGGGGATTATTTTTGTTTCAGTTTGTCTATCTGTTTATAACCATGTCCCTCGTGACGTAATATTAGTTAACTTAAATTCATCGGAACTAAATAATTGTTAATTACTGAAATTCATTTACATCTTCCTGTGTAAAAACTGACAAAAAATAGTCATTAAATAAGGAAAAACCATTTCCAGTTCATTATCCGACAGCTGTCCATTCCCAGTTTTCGGAGGTCCTACTTTTTTCTTCACCTTCGTCTTTATACACTTAAAGATGTTGTCAAACCGGGTAAAATGTCCTCCCTCCCCGCCCCAGGAA
>NC_069439.1:39292874-39329667 GCF_026875155.1 Cherax quadricarinatus | reverse complement strand
CCTTTAAATGCAAAAAACCCTTTCGGGCCCCCTTCCACACTTAAACGTTGATAAATTTTTGATAAATATTTTTGGGTTTTGGGCTTAGTCGTGCAATTTTACAAATTTCATGACTTTTTTCATAAAAAATGAATTTTTTTTTTTAGGGTTGTAAAAAATTTTTAAAAGAATAGAACTGAAAAAAAAAAGAACATTAAAAAATACTGAAAACTGGGGTTTGTTTGCGGCACATGTAAGTTGAAATTAAGACACAAGTGAAACATCGGGTATCTTTATTGTAGACGTTTCCCCCATCCAGGGGCTTTATAAATCAAATTCTGGGAAAAACCCAACGATATGGTGCTCTTAACCCCTACCCAGGTTGAGGGACTGATTACCTCCTTCTGTACATAGTTCTACTGTCTTATGTTATGTCCTAGAATTTGTATTGATAAACCCACGGGATGGAAAAAAGTCTAAAAAAGATCCCAATTTTGCACATGTGTCTTAATTTCATCTTGTGGTTTTATACCATTCTTCACAACAATGTAAGTTACAGTTTTCGTTCCATTAACTTCCTCAGAATACCTCATCCGATGGGGCACATTTTTTCAAAAAATGGAGAATGCATCTTCGGTCAGTTTAAAACCCTTAATGCGATGTTTTTTCCTAAAAGGAATTTATTCTTGATTTTGGTTTGTAATTTTTAAATGTGCCAAGTTTATTAATCAAATTATTTTTCTGTGAAAGTACTAAAAATTTTTTCTGATCGTTAAGTCAGTTTTTGATTTAGTTGCGTTACCCCAGGTTAAAATCCCCCAAATGTCTTTTATGTTCTAATAATTTTCTGTGCCCTAAAGACCATTGTAAACAACGCTTTGTCCCAAAAAGTTAAATAAAAATGATGTTTTTCCTTTTTTTCCCAATTTTTTAAAATTTTCTTATAAAATAGTGGTCAATTTAGAGAAAAATTTTTGTTTTTTGGCCTATGTAATAGCCCATTTTTTTTTTTTTTTAAATGGGAGAATTTAAATACCCTTTTTTAGGCTATAATTTGCACCCTTTTTTCCTTAACCTTTATCGCTGACAGTAGAAATGCAACCTCAGGCAGCTTCAAGTGATGTTTAATGATTTTAGGGTTTTGTGTCACCCTGAAATAAAAAGAAAAACCCCCCTTTCATTTAGCTCAAGCTGCGTTTCTAGTAAACACTAAAATTTAATGGGGGCAAGTAGTTTTTTGTATTTTTTTTAAAAAAGGGATATTACTTTCCAAAAGAGCAATGAATTCTTTTGCTTAAATCTCAGGATAAAATTTTATCTGCATAAAAAATTGCTGCGCTCTGCACTGTCCAGTCCCAGCGTTTTGGACAGGTGACGGGAACCTCCCCCCCGGGGAGCCACCGGGGTCACCATCGGGAAAAAAAAAACGGGTTGAACTGTACCGGCGAACCATTCAATTAAAGGTGACTGGAGAGTTTTCTACCGGAACCGCTCACTCGGGTTTTCGATTCATTCTCTCTCTCTCTTCCCCAAATATGAAGAAAAACCTTTGTGAAAAAAATAACGATTTCCCAAGCGCTTTTGTGATTTCTCACATTATCAAGGAATATAAAAATAAAAGATTAGCAAAATTAAGGCCGAGATTACCCCTCACGGTAAAGTAAACCCGAACCTTTTTTTGATGATGCGATGAGGGATAAGGACCGTCAGCATGCTTATATTCTCCCAGTTTAATATTTTAACTTGTTAAATATACCTTAAACTTTTCCCAAACTTTATTAATTTAAATGAACCCCTTTGTATAAACCAAACCTATTCATACTAATTTTAAAAAGTTTTTTGAAGCTTGATTTACTATAATTTTTCTCTGCCCTGGACCTGCTTGAGAAAATTTTTCGGCCTTTTGAGCATACTTGGTAAAATATTGAGAGTTAACACGAAAGAATTAAAGGAAGGACCCACAGCAGGATCACGTGAAAAAGGAGGTTTTTGGAAGGGTAGAAGTGTGTAAACCCCAAATTTTACAGTGAAGCCTTGATGCATTTTTACATAAGGGAAAGAGGTTTTCGTTGCATTTGTATTGGGGAAAAGGCTTAATAGGGTGATTTGGGGGGCAGTATAGCAAGATTGCAAGGATGGAAAAAAGTGGTAGGTTTTTGAAAGCAGTTTAAAAGTTTTTATGAGGAAATGAGGTTTAGGTTTAAATATGTAGGAGGAGTGACGTTATTTTTCAGTAAAAGTAATCCTTGAAAGGGTGCGCGAGCCACCGTGGTTGTTCAAAATTTTTAAATGAGTTGAAGCGAAATTTAATGTTCGGGTGTTGGCAAGAGGTAGGGGGTTAAGAGATAAAAAATCTAACACAAAGTGAGGTTGTCCGTTGCTTTTTTTTGTGGGCACTGGCTTTTGGGGGCTTCGAAATAAGTTGCAGAGGGGGCGAATTTAAAAGCTAGGTGATGAGGAAAAAAAATTGGTAATGAAAGATTGGATATCAGAGGGGAAGGGGTGAAAAAAGGGGAAATGAATGTATTAGATATTTTGGCTGGCCGCACAAATCGGTCTACGAAAGACTAGGGGGAATCCTGAATTGATGGGGGGGGAGGAAAAGGGGAGTGGGGCATTAGATTGTGGAGACAAAGAACGTTTTCCCAGGAAGCAAAGAGGGGAAGAGAGAGATAGTGGAATCGGGCACACTTATTGGGTGTGCAGCACGGGTGGTGCGTTAAAACAAGGAAAGGCTGGGGCAGTTGAGTGTGGTCTGAGGGGAATGTGCAGTGTAATTTAGCAGAAATCCGTAGATTTTAGACTAAAGGAATGCGGGGTTTCTAAAAAAATTTTCGAAAGGCGGGAGGAGTTGTTTTAGGTGGTTTGGACATTTTTGGGGATGGGCCAAAAAAAGAAACTTGGGGGGCATCAAATCTGTATGGAAGAAAGGGGGAGGGAGGAAGTCTTCCAGGAAAGGGTTGGAGGGAGGGGGTAAAGGAGGTTTTTTTGTGCGAGGGGGTGGAACTTTTAGCAAGCGTGTGTGGCGTGTTAGATAGGAACGAGTGGAGGCAAATGTTTTATTTGATCTACTGCTGTTGGGTGTAAAAAAAGGTAACATAAAGGGATTCAAGAAAACGTTTTGGTGGACTTTAGTTTGGGGGTGGGGAAATCCCGTTTTGCGCTCTGAAGGAGCTAACTTGTCTTACACCTCCATTAGTGCCACCTGGTAAATGTTTCCGCTTTGGCAAGACGTGATGGAGTAAAAGGAAAGTGTTTTTTTTTTCGGGTACACTGTCCTACATCTTTTACGCAGAACTTCTCCTGTGGTTCGTGTTTCAGCTCAAAAGCCCAGACTCAGATAAATCTTGTCTCCAAGCTTATTAGAAATCTATTGAGAAATGTAATAAGTTGACTTGCTCTGGCGTTTAAACTCATTCTCTCTCTCTCTCTCTCTCTCTTTACACATGGTTTGACAAGGTTAGGTTAAGGATTCCTAGCTTTATTGACAACTATTTACAGATTAAGGATTCCTAACTTTATTGAAAAGCTAAGTGCTTTTACCTACATCAGCTCATTTGAAAACATTTTTATTGTTATGAAATATACAAGTAGGGAACAGGATGAAGTTGGAGCCATCTCTGGGCCACTTTTTCATTTGATAAACTGATTTTATCTTGTTGACATCATTCTGCGTTTTATTATATTTTAAAATTGATGTGGTAGAGATCAAGAGCAGTGAGGCGGCGGCTCACTTTGTTGCACTTCTACTCAACGATATAAATTCACGAATGTTCACCAAATTGTACACAAAAGTGTACACTCAAATGTAAATATAAAATTTCCCACTTTAATTAAAAATGACCCGTTTGTATACTGTCTAGATTTATTTATTTATTTACCTGTTATTATTTTTTCTTCTTACTCCCTTTTTTCCTTTTTCACTTCCTGTTTGTTCCTTTCTTTCCTCCCTCCCCCCCTTTTCCTTCTTTTCCCCTTCGTTCTTTTTTCCCCTCAGTCTTGTCTATCCCCACCCCTTCCCCTCTCTACCTTCCTTCCCTTTTCAGTCCATTCCCTTTTCCCCTTTCCCTCCTCCCCCCCTGCCTTCCCTTCGTTTTTTATTTTTTTCCCCTATTCCCTTTTTGCTTCCACTTTCCCCCAGCCTTTTTCTGTCCGTCTTTTTTCCCCTTTTTTCCCTCTTCCCTCCTTTTCTTTCTTTTCATTTTTTTATTTTTTCCTTTCTCTTTTTTTGTTTTTTTCTCACTGCCCCCCTCTTCCCCACCTTTTTCCTCTCCTTTCAACCCTTTTACCTTTTTTTCTTTCACTCCTTCCCTTTTCTCCCCTTTCCCTTCTGCCTTCCTTCCATCCTTTTTCCCCCATCACTTCCACCCCCTCACCCTCCAAATTTTTTTTCCCCCCCAAAAAAAAGAGGTTAGTGACCCCGGAAGGGCTTTTGATTCCAGCCCTTCGGCTTCGTTCCTTCCTTCTTATCCCATTCCACCGGCTCTTCTATTTTTTTTTTCCCCTTCCAATGTTCCCCCATTTAATCCTCTCTCTCTAATCTTTTTTTTTGCTTCCCCTTTTTTCCCTTATCTCCTCTCTCTCTCTCTCCTCTCTCTCTCTCTCTCTCTCTCTCTTTTTCTCTCTCTCTTCTCTCTCTCTCTTTTTCTCCCTCCCTCTCTTTTCTTTTCTCTCTCTCTCCCTTCTTCTCTCCTATTTACACGGGTTTAAAAAGGTTGTTTAAGGTCCCTAATTTTATGAAAATTTATTGGCAAGTTAAAGTTTCCTATTTATTGACAACTAAAGCTTTTACTAATCGCTTACTTAAAAAGCTTTTTGTTATGAAACTAAAAGTGGGGAAAACGGGATGAATTTGGAGCCATCTGGGGGCCAGCATTTTCGTTTGATAAATGATTTTTATCTCGTTGACATCTAATATGTCAACGTTTCCTTCGATTCATCCTGGGGATAAATATTCGGGTAAAAGTGATGTTTGGGAAGGTATCAAGGAATTGGTTTCGCCCGTCTTGTGGAAGAAGTTTCCCTTTCGTGTCCTCGAAGTGGACCCAAAGGTTTTTGGTACTTTAGAGATTACCTTTAAGATCTACCATAAAGGGGAAATCACTGAGTGTTGCGTTTTGCCAAGAGGCCCTGGTCCACCTCGGTTAAAAAAATACCGAAATTCCCAGTGTACCAAATCTGACTTTGGATTACCCAAAGGATTTGGCCTTTAGTGGGAAAATCTAAAACAGATACAGCAGGGAACCTTTCCTGGAGCCTTTGACGGCTAAGTTGAGTAGTACAAAAAAAACTGTCATTTGTCTTGAGATTATTGTCTCAAGGATCTTGCATGTTTTCAGGAGTGCATGGTTGAGTTGTGATTTCTGCTCTGCTTTCTTTTGTGAAAGGGACTACATTGCCTTCTTTCCACAGAAAAAGGCCTTTCCCTTTTATAGGCAGGCTGAAGATGAGAGTTAAAAGTGCTGCTAATGGTTGCGCACTATCAGCACTATTGGGCTCAACTTGTCTGGGCTCAAGCCTTTTTTTCTTGGTCGGGCGTTTAAAGAAGAAGATGCACCCCTCCTTTATGTCAAAATGCAGTTTTTTGACACTTTCCCTGTAGTAGCCAAGGAGGGCCCCTTCTGGATCGGGAAACTTATTTTTTGGGTAGAAAAGTGCGCGAAGGGGTCCGCTTTTTGACAAACTAGTAGGGGGCCCCCATCCTCTCGATTTAGGGGTGGAAAAAGTTATCAGGCAGAAAACCTTGTCGCCTTGACCAGGGCCACCGGTTTTGGAGCCCACTCTACCGGATCAAATTTTTTTTTGTGTCCCCCTCCCATTTAGAGAGGGCCCCATTTTAAAAACTTTTCCCCTATGCTACAGGCTTCCCTGTGCAATTTCCCTGTTATAGGTAGTGGATTCTTTATATTTTTCGCCAAGTTTTTTACTTAGCAGTAGCAGCCTTTTTACAACAAAAGCCGAACCAAGGTATCTGTAGGCTTCGCACAACTCCCGGGGGAATGTGTTTTTGTTGTAAAACACACCCCAAGTTGTTTGCAACACCCCCGGAGAAGGCTTTCCAAGGGTGGGGCAATCAGAGAAAAGGGTGGTCAATTACCTTTTTCCCCAAATGCCAGGTTTGCTTGTGGATCCTCACCTCGTTTTGTTGGGATCTAAAAGTGTGTAAAAACACCCCTTTGTGGTCAGACGATCCAAAGTAGCGGGGGGTTTGACAAGTGACTTACCTTCTGCCAGACACTCCAGGGGTCAAAGGGGGGGCCCAGAGAGTGGTAGGGAAACAACAAATTTTCCCATTCAAACAGCAAGAAGATCATCAGAGCCCATCGTATAAGATTTTTGGTTGAGATCTCAACAATTATGATATGTTACATTTGTTTTTGGGAAAAAGAAGGAAGCCCACTTTTTCCATTGGGAAAGTTTGATTGGGTCGTTTTTGCATTTTGCCATGAGGCCGTACTTTGCACATACTGTACAACGACAAAAGGTAATAAACACACACACACGAGCTTGGCCCAACCCCCTGAAATCTCACTAGGGGTGCGCGCCCCCGCACAACACAACCCACACAACACACACACACACACACCACACACCACACCCACAAAACCACACCCCCCCACACACACCCCACACACAACAACAAAAAAACGTACTCATATACAACAGGCCCTAGGGCAACGAATGTGCTGGGACAAAAGGTAACTAACTAAGTACAGCTTTTAGAATGGGCTGAAGAACTTTATTTAAAGAGAGTAGGGATGGAAAACTTCTCTTTTGTTCTCTCTCCCTTTTGCCTCGCGCGCGCTGTCCCTCGTTTCGATATCTCCTGGAAATAAACTTATTCCCCCACTATCCCTTCGAGGGGAAGGGGCTCGCTCTTTCGGGGGAAGGGATCCCTTGGGTGAGGGAAAGAAACTTGTGTAAGAATAACTGACCCAAAGGGGAAGGGGCCCATCCTTATTTTCCTGGGGAGGGGATGCCTCATTTCCAGAAGCAGTAGACCTTCGTGTTTAGCGCTTCTCCATGAATAAATAATCAATGTTTTTGGTCGTTGCTTGTTCGAAAAAGGTTTTCCCAGTATCCCATAACCCCACCCCCCTTACCTAAAGGGAAAACGCGAAAAAATTTATTACGGAGGGGTGTCTTTTTCTAGTGCGCCAGTTAAAAAACTGCTAAGGAATAACTCAACCCCCAAAAAGCGGCCAGGGGAAGATTAACATCTTCAAATCGCCCAGGGATACGCTCTTTAACACTGAGGTCCGTGGCCGTCCCCGGGTTAAGAGTGGAAACATTGGGGCGTTTTTCCCTTTACACCTGCTGGCCGTTCATCTAGCAGCAAGTACGTATTGGGTGTTCCCCGACTGTGGGGGACGCACCCCCGGGGGGGAAAAATTTAAACCAAATTGCCCGAAATGCTTTCGTAAAAAGGGGGTTTATATAGTACGTACTGTGTCAGGGTCATATAGTACGCGTGATGTCAGTGTTATATAGAAAAGTCACGTGTCCTGGTCTAATAGTAAGTCACTGATGTAGGGGTTTTAAAATACGTCATGATGTAGCTGTTATATAGTACGTCACTGTGTCCTGGTTATATAGAAATCATGAGTCGCTGGTCTATATAGACGCACTGATGTCAGCGGGTTATTAGTACTCAGTGATGTCAGGGGGCTATTGTACGAAAGATGTCAGTGGTCTATTGTACGTCATGATGCAGCGGGTCTATATATACTCACTGATGTCAGCTGGTCTATGTAGTACGTCACTGATGTCAGCGGGGTCTTGTAGACGTCACTGAGTCAGGGTCTTGTAGTACATCCTGATGTCACTGGTCATATGTACGTCACAGTATGGTCTTGTAGTACGCATGATGTCACGGTCTAGTAGTCGTCGTGATGTCCTGGCTATGTAGTACGCGTGGTACCCGTAATGTAACTCAGGATGTCAGCGGGTTATGTATACGTCAGGATGTCCGGGGTTTGTAGTACGTCATGATGTCAGCTGGTCTATGTAGTACGTCAGGAGTCAGGGGTCTATGTAGTACGTCACTGATGTCAGTGGTCTATGTAGTACGTCCTGATGCAGTGGTCTATGTATCGTCATGATGCAGGGTTTTGTAGTACGTCACTGATGTCAGCGGTCTTGTATACGTCAGTGATTCAGCTGGTCATGTAGTACGTCAGTGATGTCGCTGGTTTAGTAGTACGTCAGTGATGTCGCTGTTATGTAGTACGTCATTATGTAGCTGGTTATGTAGTACCAGTGATGTCAGCTGGTCTAGTAGTACGTCAGTGATTCATGGTCTATGTAGACGTCACGATGTCAGGGTTTGTAGTACGTCACTGATGTCAGCGGTCTATGAGAGTCTTGAGGCAGCGGGTCTATGTAGACGTCAGGGGTTTCACGGTCTTTTTGTACGTCATGATGTCAGTGGTCATGTAGTACGTCACTGATGTCAGCGGGTCTAGTGTACGTCACTATGTCAGGGGTTATGTATTTGTCACTGATGTCGTGGTCTATGTGTACGTCAGGATGTAAGCTGGTCTAGTAGTACGTAGTGATGTCACGGGTCTATGTGTAGTCACTGTTCAGTGGTCTATGTATACGTCAGTGTGTCGGGGTTTATTAGTACGTCATGATTCAGGGTTATGTAGAGTTCAGTGATGTCAGTGGTCTATGTAATCAGTGATGTCAGTGGTCTTGTAGTACGTCAGTGATGTCAGCTGGTCTATGTAGTCGCAGTGATGTCACGGGCTATGTAGTACGTCATTTGAGTAGGGGGTTATGTAGTACTCGTGAGTCAGCTGGTCTTGTATCGTCGTGATGAAGCTGGTCTATTAGTACTCAGATTCGCGGTCAGTGACCGGGTGAGTCAGCTGGTCTAGTAGTACGTCAGTGATGTCAGCTGGTCTAGTAGTCCCGTCAGTGATGTCAGTGGTCTAAGTAGTCGTCATGATGTCAGCTGGTCTATGTAAGTCAGTGATTAGCTGGTCTATGTAGTACGTCAGTGTGTCGTGGTCATGTAGTACGCAGGATGTCAGCTGGCTATGTAGTCTCAGTGATGTCAGCGGGTCTTGTAGTACTCGTGATGCACTGGTCTAATAGACGTCAGTGTTGCAGCTGGTCTTAAATTTTAATCATGGACTTGTAGAAATAAAAAGTTTAATATTTTTTTTAGTATTATTAAATTACTATAACACACTCTAGATTCAAAACTTGTATTTTAAAGCCCCAAAATCGGGAGCTGAAAAATAACACATTTAAGAAGGAAAGAACTGCAACTCAACTCATTTTAACATATATTATGTGAGGTAGTGTGTGTCACGGACAACACAACTAAACCCACATCAAAAAAAACTCCTAAAAATTTTAAAAAATTTAAAAATGCATTGCTAAAAAAAAAAAAAATTAAAAATAATGTTTAAAAAAATATTTTAAATATTTTTTTTTTTTTTTTAAAAGGGGTCATATTTTTTTGTCAAACTGCAACCGCCATAAAAATAAAATTAGATTTTTTGGTTTTTATTTTTATATTTATTTTAAATTTCCTACAAATCTAGAATTTCACTTTTTTTTTAAAAAAAGGGTAATAGCATGATACAGGCTACGAGGAAGGTTCATTTTGGGGACTAAACAAAACTGGGCAAATCGGTATATACTAGATATCATGTAAGATTGGCAGGGTAAAGTTTGAACTCGATCAGGAATTGCATTTCAAGTTTCTTGGTAAAAACCAATATCTGAAAAAACAAAAAATTTTCAAAAAAAATTGAAAATTTTGAACTTACCAAAAATATAAAAAAAAATTTCACTTTGCCCCAAAATTTTTCAATAAAATGGGAAAATTTGGAAAAAAAATCAAAAAAGACACAAACATTACTTTGACTCCATATTTTCAGTAAAATAGGAAAACTGGATTACACAGTCAAATAACTAAGCAAGTTTTATTGGAAAAAACTACACCAACTCTAAAATTTTCGTAGATCGGAAGAGGGCATTCTCCAGGTTTTGCACTATAACCCATGATACCAATTTTTTATCTACTTTAAAAAATTTAACAAATAAGCTTTACTGTACTAAATTTTAGTAACCGTACGTCAGAAACAGTCGTACGAAAAGCTTTCCCCCACACTGTAGGGAAAAAATATACTTCACAGTTTTTTCAGACAAAATTACAAATCGTGCTATTTTTTTCATGCTTAGAATACACGAGTGTGAAATTTGCAATACCTCAAAGAAGGCGTCCTCATGCTATTGCAGGCTGCATGCCCCTTTTCAAGTTTACGCTTAACCCTTTATCAGTATTTTATTATTTTTTTTATTATTATTATTATTTTAATTTTTATTATTATTATTATTATTATTTCTTCTTTGAGGAAGGGAGAAGAATCCTTCCTCAGTAAATCAGGCGTGTCATAAGGGCGAATAAAGGCGGGGGAGCAAGAGGTAGTAACCCCTTCTGTTTGGGGAAACGACCTTTGTGTTTTTATATTATTATTTTATTATTATTATTATTTATTTTTATTCAGTATTACACAGCTGTAAAAAGTGTTAATTGGCACCCACAAGCCCAATAAAAATTTAAACCCTTTCCCTGTAAAATGATGCGCAAGTGTGGAATTTTAAAATCCTTCAGAAGGCCGTTTCAAGTTATCGCACAAAAAATTTGTGGAGCTTGAAAGGTGGAAAAAATGAAAAAATCATTTGGGGGAAAAGGGTTTGACGCCCTAAATCCTACAGCATCGTTGTTTTGATATAACATTGGTAATTCTGCATCGTGCGGGTGTTGTCTTATCTTCTGGTGCTGATATATATCCCGGTTTTGTTATTATTCTGTGTTAACTATTTGTTCTCTGAAGGTTTATACCCTATGTGCCTGATTGTTTATCGAAGAGTTTGTCACCCGGTGCCGTCTATATAGTCCCGGGGTTGCTTATTATTTTGTTTTTGTTTATATCGTTTTTTTTTGTATATATCGTCCAGGTGTTTCTGCATGTAATTTTTTGTTATTTTCGTAGTTGATTGTTTTTTCTATGGTGTTGTCTTTAAATTGTTCTGGGGGTTCTTATGAACACCCAAAAGTAACAAGAATGAACAAAAAAAACAGCAACAAAATAATGATAACAACAAAATGAAAAAAAATAATGAAAAAACCCCCCCCCTGGTGTTGCATTATTTTTTTTGAAATTCATTCCTACGGCAATTTAATGAAGTGTCATTTACATTTTTATAATTTTTTGGGGGAATTTAAATTGACGAAAAACCCCTGTAGGAGCCCCCCACAGCAGTCGATTTTGGGGGAAAAAACCTTTTAACCAGCTTTTGGAAAAGTTTTTCCCCCTTTTTACTTTTTTTTTCCGCTCGTCAGTAGATTCGTTTTAATCAGTTTTTTTTTTTTTTTTTTTTTTTTTTTTGCTCAAAAATATTAATTTTAATTTCTGTCAATTTCGTCTCAAATAGACTTTGGGCGGGGGCCGGGATGTTAAGCGGGAAAGGGAGTGTGTGGTGGGGGGCCAACAGTGGAAAAAAAGAGACGTTGGAAAAAAATGAAAAAAAATACACACAGTGGAAAGTAAACCAAAAGCAGTTTAAAAAGTGATCCTTGTGCTTGGGTAGCTTTTAAAAAAAGATTGGATAAAGTTTATGAGTAGACTTTTGCAGTGTTCCTCCCTTTTTATGTTCTTATGTGGGATAACGAGAAGAAGTTTCTTGGGAAAAAAACGTGTAGCAAAAGAGCCTTTATTATTACGCGTTTTTCTGCGTCGGAATTTAAAAGCCTGGATATAAAGACACTATCAAACACACTTTTCTAGAGGCTAAATTTTTTTCCCTGAGGGGAAGGGGGGTCTCGCTAAAAGCATTACCCTCTAGCAGACTATGCCCTCGTCTTTCTACCCGTCCCGTTCACCCGGCGTTAATACTAACGCAATGGCAAAAAACACAAATGCGTAAATTGATCCTTTATTTACTCGTTTCGCCCACCAGTGGGCTTTTTCAAGTCCAAACAGAACACCTGGGGGGGAAGGACGCGATATTTTATCCGGCGAGGTCAGGTGAAAAATGCTGATTTTTGATGTACCGAGTTGGGTTTTAATCTAAAAACTTGGGTGCTTGGGAAAAGGGGACTGGGAAAAATTTTTGGGGCGACCTTAACAGTGTTCTTATGGGGTAGCGTGAAGAAGTTTCTTGGCAATGGTTAGCTATTTTAAAACCCTATTTGGTTGAAGTTGTCGGATATAGAAATTTAATGATGATTCCAGGGTTTTTCGGTATTGGGTGTTGTTTTGTGGCGTAAGTCTTGAGTTTTTGTAGTTTTCAAGTGGGTTTTTGAATTACGGGTTGTACGCAGGCATTCCTTGTGTCGTCAGACCTTGCGTATTTGGGGTTCGAAAAGTGTTTTGGGGTCCCCTTGATGTTCGCCCCGTTACTTGTTGCGTCATTAAAAAGGGATTTTGTTCCCCGGAGGATGGAGGGTTGTCTGCCTACTTGGTGATGTCCTTGAGGCGGGTTGGAGGGGTTTTGGAAAGAGTTTTGGGGAAAAATGTTGGGAACATGTTTGGAAAGGAGTTGGTGGGAAAAAGGCTAGTATCCTTCTCGGCGTGTCTTCTCTGGGTGTTTGAAAAATGCTTAGTGCTCGCCCTCTGCAGTCTCTGATGAAGTGAGAGGATAGTGGAGTTTTGGGAAATACTTTCAAATTTAGTGCATTCTTTCCCAAGGGAAACCTTGCGCGATTCTGAGTGCACGTAGGAAAAAGCCTATAATTACACCACGTTTGTTTTGGTGTCTGGGGAGTAAAGTGGGGAAAATGTTTTGGTTGGGGGGTTTTCGATAGTTTAAAACGAGTTCGTGGTAGCTTTTGGGTTAGACATCAAGGAAAGGAAGGGGTTTTTCGACCCTTTTCAAGTGTGAACTGGATTGAAGTTCGACCCGTTTAGTTGCTTGGAGGCTTGAACGTTGAAGCGTTTAGGAGTTTTGAGGAGAAAGTCGTCAAAATAAAGGAGCCAGGGGACAGACGAAGGAAAAATGGTGGGGGAAATTCGGCTTCTAGATGTTCCCTTATGGTTTTGCTAGGATGCAAGGTGGCAACCCAGGGAGTCCCAAAAGTCGCTGAAAGAGGGATTTTTAAAAGAGAAACAGTTTAAAAACCAACACATAGTTTCAAACAGGTCGATGAAGCGTGGGTGGAATGGGAAGTCAAGTGAAAAACGTAATTTTCTTGCGCAAGAGATCGATGGTTTTTTAGTAGGTACTTTAGTGAAAAGGGGAAATCAGTCAAGGCGGAAAAATTTCTTTTTCCTGAGTTGATGTTGCATGCATTAGAAGATCACCCGGTGTTGAGATGTGCTGGAGATATGCCCAAAGTTTCGTAGGTGTTTGGCGAGATTCCTGAGAGCTTTTGGGGCACTGCCTATTTTCCCCAGGTAGGGCCCGTGGGTACCAGGGGTTGGAGTCTTTTGGGAGGCCCTAAATTTTGCAGGTCTGGGGTTGGGGGAGGTGTGCAAAGTTTCTTCCCCGTTCTGGCTCCTAGAATGCGGCGAGTCCTTTGAAGAAAAGTTTTAGAAGGGTTTTCCCCTTGGTTAGTTTGAGAGGTTGGGTATCTGGTATTAAGTAGATTGAGCATTTTGTTCCCTGTAACGTCAGTGTTCATGGGTGCAACACCACCTCCTTATCACGTGGTGACCCTGAGGTCGTGCTTCTGCTAAAACCCTTTTAGGCAGAGTAACGTGGGGTATGATGGGGGCTGGTGTTAGAGCTGCTGAGATGATGCCTTGAAGAAAGCCTTTTTGGAAGTCGGATCATTTGTCTGAGTTTTTGGCGAGAAAAGAGGGCTTGTTTTGGTTTCGTAATTCCTGTTGCGAAATTTTAGCCTAAGTGAGGGCTTCAGTTTCTGTGGTTGACAGTACGAGATGAAAGATTTTGAATAATTTCAGGGCTTCCTAAACTTTTCCCAAAACTATTATCGAGAGTGTTTTAGTTTCTTGTAAGTTGTTTCTTTGAACATTCGCTGTGGTAATCTGCTGCGAATGATTTTGGCGGTGCGTTGTTCAGTTGCCCCGGGTGTTGTGCATGTTTTGGTTGGAGAAAAGCTTCCCTTTTTGCATTGTTTAAGTACTGCACACTCTTCAAGGTAGGTCCGGCTTTTAGCGAGAAAGGGGGTTTGATTTGGCAATTTTTAGGAGGAGTGATCTTTGGTTTTAAGCCCTTTCTTGGATGAGTCAGAAGAAAATTTTTCTGTTGCGAAAGTGGTAGCTTTTAGGGAAGGTCCCGGATTCTCTGGTGAAGGATCCCTTTCTACTCAGTTTTGACACGATGGGAAAAAAATGGTATAAAATACCGACACAATGGCAATAAAAACACAAATGCAGTATAATGTGATCCTTTATTTACTCGTTTCGCCCACACAGTGGGGTTTTTAAAAACACAAACAGAACACCCGGGGGGAAGAACGCGAGTATTTATAGTCCGTGAGGGCAGGTGAAAATGGATCTGATGAGTACCCAGTTGGTTGTAGAGTCTAAAAACTTGGGTAGTTTGGGAAAGGGGATGGCAAGTTTGTGAGAGACCTTTACTGTTTTATGTGGGATGCGATGAAGAAGTTTTTCAATGGCCCCAGTATGTTATAGAAACCCATTCTGGTTTTAAGTTGTCGGAATAGAAATAAGTGTTTCCCGGATTCTTCGTATTTGGGGGTTGCTTTTTCAGAGAAAACCGGACCCTTCTCCTAAAAACTTACCATTCGCAACAGACCAATTTTTTTCGTGACTGCATCCCGAATGGTTTTACCAAAAACTACTCCTCCTCAATTGCCAACATCAAACCCCTTTCTCCGCTACAGCTCGACCCACCTTAAAAGGGGTGCGAGACTTTAAAAAAAATGTCAAAAGGGGCTTTTTTCAAGCCAGAAAATAGGCACAAACACTCCGGGGAACATGAACGAGCACCGCCGAAATCTTCGAGCAATTACCACGCAATGTTCACAGAAGATAACTTACTAAAAACTACAAAAAACTTGCGATAAAAGTAATTTGGAAAAGTTTAGGAAGACCTGAAATTATTCAAATCTTTCATCTTTTCCCGCAACCACAGAAACTGAAGCCCTCAGCTTAGGCCCCAAAATTTGCAACAGAATTTCGAAACCAAAACAAAACCTCAATTTTTGCCAAAAATAAGAAAATGCTCCCATTCAAAAAGGCATCTTCAAGGGTCATTCAGCGCCATTCAACACGCAGTCCCCCGTCAACCCCGGTTACATCAATGCACTCAAAGGTTTAGCAGAAGACCGCCCAGGGGCACCCCGCTGATAAAGGAGGTGGTGTTGTCATCATGAACACTGAGATTACAGGAAAAAATTCCAAACTACTTAATGACCCCGATACCTACAAAACCCTCACAACTAACCAATGGACAACCTTACTAAAATTTTTTTCAAAGGACTCGCCCCCATTCTGGGAGCTCAGAACAAGGGGAAAAAACTTTGCACACCATGCCCCGCAACCCCAGACCTCCAAAGTACGGCCCGCCCAAAGACTCACAACCTGGACCCATGAGGCCCAAAACCCCCGGGAATGGCAGTCTTCCCCACAAGCTCTCAGGAATTCCCAAAAACCTATCGAAAAACCCTTGGGCACTATCAGTCCCGACTCTCAAAACCAGGGGATTTCTCAAAAGCATTTCCCAAAAATAAAATCAAACAAGAAAAATTTCCACTTGAGTGACTTCCCCTTTTCCCAAATACCAAAAAAACCCCTCGATCTTTGCCAAGAAAATTGCGATTCAATGATCTTCCCCTTCCAGCCCGCGATTCATGACCTGGTTGAACTTTGTTGGCTTTTGTTTCTCTTTTTAAAATCACCCCTTTTTAGCAACTTTTGGACTCCCAGGGGGTTTGCCCCTATGCGTCCTGCGAACCTATACATAAAAATCTAGAAACCCAAGTTTTTCCCCCCATTATTCCTTGTCGTCACCTGGCCCGTTTTTACGAATTCTCCCCTAACTCCCAAACGCTTCAACGTTCAAATCCCCAAGACAAGCTCAACCAGGCAACCTTCAATCCAGTTCACACTTTAAGAAGAGGGCGACAACACCTCCTTTCCTTGAGTTCTAAAACTAAAACTGCCCGAACTTCGTTTTTTTTAAAATCATCGAAAACCCCCAACCAAAACGATCTTCCCCTTTCCTCACCCCGACCCAAAACCAAACGTGGTGTAAATTTTAGGCTTTTTCACGTGCACTCAGAATTTCACAACGAGTTCCGAGGAAAAATGCACTATAATTTAACAGGGTTTTTCCCAAAACCCCCTATCCTCGTCACTTTTCAGGTGCAAAGGCGAGACTAAACATCTTCAACAACCCGAGAAGACATGCCGAAAGAGTAAAAACCTTCCCCCCAACTCCTTCCAAAAAGTTTCCCAAAATTTTGCCAAAAACCCAAATTCAAGTACTACCTCCAAACACGACCACAAGGACATCCCAGTAGTGGAGGACAAGCCCCCTCTCTGCAGGGGGATAATAACCCCCTTGTAAAGACTGCAAAAGTTATACTGGGCGAAAAATCAAGGGACTCCAAAAAACGATTTTAGAACACCCAAAACGAAGCAGGTCGCGACACAAGGAATGCCTGGTACAACACCCTAAATTTACACAACCACTTGATAAATACAGAAACTCAAGACTTATCCCACAAAGACAACACCCAATACCGAAGAATCTGGAATCATCACTTATTTCTATATCCGAAACTTCAAAAAATAGTGGCTTCTTTTTAACATAGCTGAACCACTTGCCAAGAAACTTCTTATCCTACCCCCCTAAAACATGTGAAGGTCCCCGCTCACAAACTTGTCCATCTCCTTTCCAAGCACCAAATTTTTTTAGATCTACAACCAACTCGGTACATATCAGTGCAGCTTCTTTTCCCGACTCAGCCGGACTATAAATATCGCGTTTCCTTCCACCCCCGGATTTTTTGTTTGGACTTTAAAAAAACCCCCCGTGTGGGCGAAAAAGAGCAATAAAGGGTCACATTTATGCATTTGTGTTTATATTTCCTTGGTTTGGATTTTATCCCATTTATTTCCAATACATAAGCGCCGCTCCTGCCTTGCTCCAGAATCTTTCACGACTACGGTGTCTCACCCACTTCCAAGGGGGGATGTTTACCCCATCTTTTTTATATAGTTTTTTTGTTTCTCAAATTTTGTCCTGAAATTTTTTATGATAAGTCACTGGGTGGCGAAACATTCAATAAAGGTCCCAATTTTCCATGTTCAGTTTTTTTCCTTTTCGGTATTGTTCCATTCTTGTATAAGGCCCTATTCCACTCATTATTTTATCTTACGGAGAATGTAGTTTAAGGAATTTTAATCTTTTTCGTATGGGAAGATTTCTTTTAAATGGATTAACTTTGTCATTCTTCTCTGAATGTTTTCTAACGAGAACTAAACCTGTGAGGATCATTCACCGCTCTGAGTGGCAAAATACTTATCTACAGCTTATACATCCTTGGTTAGGCCTCATTTAGATTATGCTGCACAGTTTTGGTCACCGTATTACAGGATGGATATAAATTCTCTGGAAAATGTACAAAGGAGGATGACAAAGTTGATCCCATGTATCAAGAAACCTTCCTATGAGGATAGACTAAGGGCCCTGAATCTGCACTCTCTAGAAAGACGTAGAATTAGGGGGGATATGATTGAGGTGTATAAATGGAAGACAGGAATAAATAAAGGGGATGTAAATAGTGTGCTGAAAATATCTAGCCTAGACAGGACTCGCAGCAATGGTTTTAAGTTGGAAAAATTCAGATTCAGGAAGGATATAGGAAAGTACTGGTTTGGTAATAGAGTTGTGGATGAGTGGAACAAACTCCCGAGTACAGTTATAGAGGCCAGAACGTTGTGTAGCTTTAAAAATAGGTTGGATAAATACATGAGTGGATGTGGGTGGATGTGAGTTGGACCTGATAGCTTGTGCTACCAGGTCGGTTGCCGTGTTCCTCCCTTAAGTCAATGTGACCTGACCTGACTAGGAGGAAATGGTATGGTGATACCGACAAGATGTGGAAAAAGACACTTATGTACAGTTCAGGACATTTATTAAAGGAAACGTTTCGCCACGAGTGGCTTCTTCAGACCTAATACAGAGAAAACTAAGAAAACACACATATATATAGTGGTGGGAGTCAGGTGAGGTGAAGCGTGGGTAGAGGTGGTAATAGTAGTAGTAGTAGTAATTGAACTAAGGAAGTGAGGTTAGAGAGGGACCTGCTGGCATCAAGTAACACCAGTTCCCAGGATGGGTAATATCCTCTTGCTTAGTAATTTTAAAATTTACTGAAAATACCGGATTTTGCTTTATAGTTTTTATGAAGAAATTAGTGCAGCTTCAATGCATTTTCCCCGTCTTAAGTCGTCTTCTTTAATAACTATTTTAGCTTCATTGAATTTCATGAGGTGTCCAACATCGTCTCTATGTTGAACACATGCGTTTTTGCGGTCATCATTTCTGCAAGCATTGCTTGCAGAAATGATGACTATTACCACCTCTACCCACGCTTCACCTCACCTGACTCCCACCACTATATATATGTGTGTTTTCTTAGTTTTCTCTGTATTAGGACTGAAGAAGCCACTCGTGGCGAAACGTTTCCTTTAATAAATGTCCTGAACTGTACATAAGTGTCTTTTTCCTGACCTGACTAGGTTGGGTGCATTGGCTTAAGCCGGTAGGAGACTTGGACCTGCCTCGCATGGGCCAGTAGGCCTTCTGCAGTGTTCCTTCGTTCTTATGTTCTTATGTTCTTATAATCACAAGATAGATGCTCTATTTATCTTCCTGTTGACTACCATTTATCTCCACTACCAAGAGTCACAGTTAGAGAGACAAAGCGACAGAAGAGGATGCTTGCATAGGAGATACATTCATGAGAACATTCGTAACAAGGGAATGCCAATTTGTGAGTCCTGGTACAAACAAACCTGGGATAAAGATTCCAGCTTCAGCCAAACAGTGACCGTAAAAACAAGGACACAGTAATGAAGAGAGGGAGCAGTGAGCGTTGGAGGGGGACTAAAGAGAGGAGAAAATGGACGATGATGTATAGAAAACGAGGACGAGGAGAGATGGGAAAGGAAGAGAGGGTTCTAGCAATGTCTGAGTAAATGAAAAGGTTGAGAGGGAAAGACAAGTTGATAAATTAGACATATGTTCAACACTTGGGTATCTTTTAAGAGGAAACGTTTCGCCACAAAAGTGGCTTCATCAGTCCATACAAAGGAGAACAGTGAAGAACAGGAGTAGTTTGAGGTAATCAGTCCCTCAGCTTTGAGGGACTGGGTTACCTCAAACTGCTCCTGTTTTTCACCTTTCTCCTTTGTATGGACTGATGAAGCCATGTGTGGCGAAACGTTTCCTCATTAAAGATACCCCAAGTGTTGCACATGTGACTAATTTATCAATGTCCGAGTAAGAGTTGTGGGGAAGGGGGGGGGGGGTTCCTGGGTAAGTATCTGGTGGGAAGACCCCCTCTCAGTTTGTTAAATGGCATAGTGGCATTTTATAACGTGTCAACTCGCCCTGCCTATGTTTTTCCCAAAGGTTTCACGAACTTCTTTAAAGAGTAAAACAATTGTGTTTTCATAAAGTTTAATTTATATAATACCTTTCATGGCATACAAGGCAACATAGATATATTCAGACTCTAACATACCACAATATTTGACAACATAAGGGTCTTCTAATTCTCTTTTTCTGTTTCCATACAATCGTGTGTGTGTGTGAATGTGCTTATGGTGTGTGTGTGTGTGTGTGTGTGTGTGTGTGTGTGTGTGTGTGCAGTATGAATAATCCTTACAGCATCACATTTTTGAACGGAGATTGTAAACATGCTGTGTGGAAGAGCCTTTTGTGTTGGGAGCCATGGCTGCCATTCCATTTAATCGATACTGGGTGCTAATAAATTCTTGAATTTAACTCGCACGTATGGAAGGTAATGAGACTGTGAATCAGCAAGAAAGTGGCAGGTGACTGGTCGTCCCTATAGCAGTAATCCTTGGGCGTAAGAAGGATTTAATTATTCAAGTCTGGGAGCTGATACTTCTAAGTACAATCAGCACAGGTTACATCTGCGAAATGAGGAAAAAACGGGTTTTGAAATACTGTTAGGTTTGGGTTAAGTGTTTAGGGTGTATAATTACTGCACAGATAATACCACCATATTATGGGCAAGAAAGGGGAATGGTTCTAGACCTTACTTCCGTGCTCATTCTTCTGCAGGAATGAGTGAAGAGTAAATATTGGTTATAATAATATCATAACAAATTATATGTAATCCTATCATTAATAAGCTGACTGCCTCATCATTTAATGATGATATTATATAAAAGAGTGAATAGCTGAGCCAATTAGTGAGTTGTAACAAAGATGATTATTAAATCATTACCCATCATCCCTAATGATTTATCATTATTACTGTCACCAACAATTGTCATATGACGATAATTTATTATGCATGTCACCATAAATAATACTTTATATTTATTTTCGGGAAATGAATGATCAGCTGTTCACGTCCCATTAATTTTTCATAATTACCACGGAAGGGGAAAATGAAAAGCTTTGGACAAGAAGGTCCCAGACTTTGCTTATCTGAAGGAGATTTTTCCCCAAAGTTAGGGGACCCCAAGCTGAAAGAAGTTATTTTCATGGGGGACCTCAAATTCGATAGTTATTAAATGATCCTCATTTTCACCACTTTCTGGACAATCGACAGCTTTGAGGGAAGGCGAGATGAAAGGCTTCACCACGATATAAAGGATATGGAGACAATGTACCATGATGTCCAGATACTGTTGGATGCTGCACGGAGAACCTCAAAAAATACATTAAAGGAAAATTTAACGCTAAATTTGTTGGTTTTAATAATAAAACGTTATAATATGCAATAGTTCTCATCCCTTTTATATCGTGTCACTTCATTACAAAATTACGAAAACATCGTCATCACAAGAGTAAAAGATACATGTACTTAATTATACACTAAATTATTTTCAAACGCTGGTAAATATTTTTTATAAATTGCCTCACAATTGCACAGGAAATATCCCCCTACATTCCCACCCAATTTCTCGGCCTGCAGTTCAAGAAAACGTTCTAAGCCACTTTTACTAGAAGTGGCTAGCCTTTCTAGGAACTCAACTATATTCCTACACTCGACCTAAGCCGAGATAATTGGTGCCAATCAGGAGGAAGTTGTGCCATGTCATCCTTGACCACTGCCTGAGGCAATGACTAGAGCAAAAACATTTGTGAAGTTTGCCCTCTCCTAGCCTACAACAAATCTATAAATAGCACGAACCAGTTGATTACTAGCTGTCTAACCAGTGGAACTGTGAAGAAATAACAGGACTATGTTAGCTCCTTAATATATAAACTTAATCTTAAACCTGCAAGAATAACAAAAAAATGTTTGTCCCTAAGCGTTTCTCACATTTTACAAAAATTAAAATATTTCTCTAACCTTACTTTAGAGCCATTTAAAATTGTATATAAAACCGTACTATGGAGCACAGAGAAACCCTAAACAACATTATTATTCTTTTCAAAATTGATACTATTTTGGAAAATCAGCTAAGAATGCATAACTGTCTTCTCCTGACAAAACTAACACATAAACCAATCCAAATGCTTAAATCAAATACTGTACAAAATACTAATAATAATTAATAAAATAATAATAAATCTTGGAACCAAGAAGTATAGTTTTATTTCAGTAACCCACAGGTACGTAGTAGTAATAACTACTGCTATTAAAAAATTGTGATTTAAAAATAGAAGCAAGACAATTACTTCTCCCAATATCAGATAAATTACGTTATCCGATAAGGTGATATCCGGAGAGTTGTTCCTGAATATTTTACCATTGTGATGCATTGGGCGAGTAATTCCGTTGTACATTTTCCTTGCCTCTCAGAATTGTCTTTTCTGTACCACAACAAATTCTGAATAGGGGGTGATTATTTTCTGTGAAGTAATTTTTCTAATAAACTGGTGATTCCTTACATTATTTATTTAAATTAAGGCGGCCAATGTGATGATCATCGCCAGGAATGAGTATTAGACTGAGCTAACTCATTGTGTGTGGGGTTGTTACTAATTTGTGGATTCATGGTTCGAGTCATATTCCTGACAAAGGCTAACTGGCCTGTTGGCTCCTATGTGCCTTTAACTTTCAACTAGAGGTCTTCGCTGTCCACTCTTGATGACTTTTTCACTCTCCTCCTAACAAGTCCTTGCTATTTAGTACCTTGTTATCCACCTTATAGTCCTCGTATCTCCTAATGCCACTCGGTTAGGTCTTTTAGTCTCTTCACGTTATGTAGTTTCCTTAGTTCACCTACATTCCGGCTACCTCTGTCCTCGTATCTATGGTTTAGAAACATAATAGTAAAAAATCATCGACTCATCCTTACTCCTTCCAGTGCACTGCCCAACTTGGAAGACAGGGAACAGATAGCATGGATTATTATGGGAAACTGGTTTAGTTATTTGATAGCTAGGCCGACGTGACGGAAAGCATGAACTACAACTACCACCAGTGCAATAGTAATATTTTCGTGTTGCACCTACGCTACTCCACTATCTTCCCGCACTGCCACTAACACTAAACCACAATTTTTTGCAACTAAATTTTGTTCCTCCAGTGGACCATAGCCAACAGAAAGTATGTGTAGTTTTAGAAGTATCGCTCAAATGTCGTTTCCACTACCTGCCTCAGGTGGCTACCTACTATGCAACACTCTATCTAAAAAAGTCCTTGGATTGTGACTTAGGCAGGACCCTTTCACGCGAAATGTAGTATATCCAACTGGGTCTTAAAGAATGAATAGTTAGACATGACATTTTAAAGGCTGATTATTTAGTGTTCACAAACTGTTCACGAAAAAAAGGTTTAATGCAAACTTGTGTCACATCCATTGGCACGAGTTTTATACCACAATTCGTGCTTTTGTAATTACATTTACTTAATATATTTAATGCTTGAATATATCGAATTTGTGTAGTATTTTCAAAGCTGAGTGACTTCATTCTCTGATTAAAGACAGGTGGAAGTTTTTTTTTTTTTTACTTTTGGGCACCCTCGTTCTTTATTGTCAACGTTGCATAATTTTACGGAGCAGAAATAGTCTGCATATTCATGGCGGGGGTCTGAATGGTGCGGTATAATGTGTTGATATTGTTTCGAGTGCTGTATTCTCAAAATTTCGTGCAATAAAACTTACCATTCATCGGTTTTATTTGCCTCGATAGTGGGTTTCCGTGCAAGTTATATTCATATTTACATGGAGAGAGAGCGAGAGGAGAGAGATGAGAGAGAGAGAGGAAGGATGGAAGGGTGGATGAATGTGGGAGACCTCCAATAATGGCTTACGTTAAATTGTGTATTGTGAGTCCTGTGAGACGGGAAAGCCATAGGGAGGAACGTGAGATAATGATGGAGAGTGTTCGAGAGTAAGGATGGAAGGAGGAAGTGGTGGGAAATAATGAAAAAAGTATGATGGAGCTTGGGTAGGATAAAAGGAGATGATGGAATGACGGGGAGAGAGAGAACGTTTATAGAATTACTGATATAACTGTCGGATATTGATGCTGTAATTTATGCAGGTACACACAGTACACACACAGTCCACACATACAAACACACCACACCAACACACACACACACACACACACACAACACACACACACACACACACACACACACACACACACACACACTCGACCCCTCCAACACAACTAGATGAGTATACACACGCATACCACACACAGAGGACAGAGGAGGCCAAAAGAAGAATATGAAAAAGTGCAATAAAGCAGTGGTAGACAACTAGCTGAGGTGGCCAGAAGAGCATACACGGGTAGAGCAAAGGTATTCGTTATGGGTTGATTTTCAATCACAAGGAGACTGGGCAACTGGAGCCACAATGGGGTCCCGGAATACCATGAGAACCAAGATGATGGATGTGGTGCTGGGAAACCTCATGCATCAACATGTTAGGGACACTACAAGAAAAGAGTGAAGATGAATCAGCAAGACTGGACTCGTTACCACCCTGAGTAACTCGGAATCGAGGGGCATCACATGTGAAAGGCCTCGGAGCTAGTGATCACGTTGGTTCTGCCTTTGAATACATAGTAGAGTTACAAGTGGAGAGGGTAACAGGAGTAGGATGGCATGTGGAACTTACTGAAGGAGGTTCAGTGGGATAGAGAATTGGTAGGAAAATCAGTAAATGAATGATGGAATAAGTAACAACCAAATACAGGAAGGCAGAGGAAGAAGCTTGTTTCCGGGGGCAACTGAAATAATGTAAGACCAGAACGAGCCCTTGTTTACCCTGTGGTGTAGGGAGGCAAAAACTTAGGTGCACTATGGAGAATGGAAAAGTAAGAGATTAAAGGATAACAGGAATATAGAGATTAGCCGGAGAGCCAGAAACGAGTATGCACAGATAAATCAGTGTATAACCGCTGAGACTTCAGTTCCTTACACTTCTTGACATAAATCAAGTAATCGATTTGATTATCAATACCTAAGGCATTGCTGTCTTGTTTAAGGCTGCTGCTTACCATAACCCCCCAATTCCTTTTCACATTCTGCTACAGCTAAGTTCTACATTTTTTAGCTGATAGTATTGGTGTTATGAACTTTCCCGAGTTCAGATACTGTGCATTTATCTACGTTGTACTGCATCTGGGATATTGTCAGTGTCTTCCTGTGTTGAAACCCGAGGAAAAATAATTATTAAAAATCGAGCACATTTTATTTGTCTGTCAGTAAGATGCCAGAGTTCTTTTTAAGGGATCTATCTTTTCTCTAACTTTTGTTCTATAAACTGGAGCAAACCTTTGTGATTAGTTTTCGAATCCCCTTAGCAACTTTAGCTTCATAGTTCCAGTGCTTTTCTTAATATCC
This sequence comes from Cherax quadricarinatus, assembly GCF_026875155.1. Taxonomy (NCBI): domain Eukaryota; kingdom Metazoa; phylum Arthropoda; class Malacostraca; order Decapoda; family Parastacidae; genus Cherax; species Cherax quadricarinatus. Next base: position 39,304,715 of record NC_069439.1, on the reverse strand, counting down.
TTCTTAATGTGTATATATTAAACTCATAAGATGACCCTCCCTCTTTTGATGCCTTTACATTCCTTTTCTTCTGCCTAATGATTTTTGAGTCTATTATACATCCATTTCGGGTCATTTCTATTCTACCTTATTTTTTTTATACGGACTAAAAGTTCTTTGGGCAGCATGTATAGTATTTAGAAGGAAAGCTGTTCATATTGATAGCTCTGTTCGTTACCCAGTCCACAGATGATAGGTGTTCTCTAAGCTCATAGTAATCTGCCAGTTTCTCTGTAATTACTAAATTAGAACAAGGGCTTCTTAGTTTGCCCAGAACAAGTCAAACAGGTTATTTACCCTTGTTGGCTCTGTAACAAACTGCTTCAAAAACAATCCTGGAACTACTCTCTATGAGTTGTTAGACTCTAATTCCCAGTCAAGGAATCCCCAATCAATATGACTAAGTTAAAGTCCCTAGAATTATACGTCAATTGTGCTTTTGTCCCTAACAGTTTCCTCATACAGAGTCTTTCCTTCCCTGGTCCCTATCCAAGTTTGGGGGACGGTATATCACGCCTAAAATCACAATTTTTTCGTGCCTCTATGAAAATTCTACCAGACTAGTATGTGTTATTGCAGACTTTTATATGTTTTTATGCAACAATTCAAGCGATCTCGGACATACAGTGCCACCCTACCCACCTTCCGATACTATCTGTCTACTTGGAAACAATTTAAACACCTTGATGGGGACATTTCAGACAGGCATGTCAGGTTTCTCTATATATATGTATATATTATTATATATATATTGCACCACGTCATCAGTTATGAAAATACATCATTATCACCCACATCTGCCAACTAATCTCAATTCGTCCATCTGATTCCTAGCACAACGACTAGTAGATATAATACAATTTAGAAAAACCCTCCCTTCTCTTTTCTCTTCCAGCTCATTTCTGTTCCTCCACTATTCTGGTACTGTCTTTCCCTAGTATCACTGGCGTCCCATAGTCACAATGACTCTTTATCATTCTGTCTATAACTGGTTTCCTAAAAACTCATTACTATCGCTACATTGAGAATTCATTGTTTTCTCACAAAAAACCCATACACTAAACTATTTCTAGTTTCAGACCTAACAGCCTCCCTCCACTGCATTGGCCGGGCCCCCTCCAGACTAGATAATTGAACATCATCACTGGTATTACATAGTTCATTCCTGCCATAGAAAAGGTCCTAGTTGTCAATGATATTACTGTATTTTCTTTAGTGTTTGTCCACCAGCAAATGACACCAATTGCCTGGACAACCATCATTTTCCAACGCTCTCCTCGTCAAAAAGCGCATATACAGGGTTCCACCCTTCTCCCTATGTATTCTCCATTGATGTCCTGTACCTGCCTAATCATGTCCTCATCCTACGGTCTCCCCTCTGTCAACATCGTTTCCTCCTGCATTGTAGACAGATAATAGGATTGCTCCATCACCACTTCATGTTGTCGTCTAGACGGCTAATAAAAATATCCCTTTTTCCATCCAGCCCAGGATAACTACTCTGCCTCCTCTTTGTGTCCTTAAAGACAAAAAGCCTGAGTTCGTCGTCCGTGGTCTTCGTTGGGATGGCCTCATTGGAAAATCGGTATTCTCTGGGATTTCAAGGGGTGTCAACGCAATCTTCGTCTGCCAATGCTTCCTTTGTGCTCATTGTGATGGATTCTCTGTGAGAACCCACATTCGTCAGGCTAGCACAGATATGGATTCGAAGTTTCCATAGGTATTCTTCGGTTCTTTGTTGTTTCTGTCACTTCCTTCTGTCTTCTTGATCTTCAGCTTCAATCCCGTGTTGCCGGGCCACTGTCCAGGTTCCCTCCTCACATGAGGACTCATAACAGAAGGGTTACTATGATTACTTTGTTTTCTACATCGATCGCCGTATCCGAGCTAGCCACCTAAGTCCTTAAGTGCCTGGTAATGCTCTTCAATGGAGTACATTCTTCGTTCAGATTCAAGATAGTACACTAGACACGTCCGTCAAGAGCTAAGTAAAGAAATCCACCACTGCTAGTACAGAATGCCATGAGCTAAGTACAGATCCCACCAGCTAAGTTCAGATCACCACTGAGCTCAGTACAGATCACCACTGCTAGCGTACAGATCACCATTTGAACCATTAACTAGTCAAACAGAAAATATATTACTAGCTCCCTTACCCTTCGTGCATCTTGTGTGACTAGTTAATGGTCCATGTGGAGAAATTTTCTCCAGGAGGGGGATATCAGCCCCCTTCAGCCCCCTTCAACCCTATCAGCCCTGAGGGGCCAAGCCCTCTCAGAAGGGGCGAGCGTCTTGTTTACTGCTAGAGTGAGTAATTGATCACAGATGTAATCAAGTGACCTCTGCTCCTTGCAACGGTGTTGCAACGTGTTTTTTATAAAGAGACAGTACATCTCTAGAGGCAGGACATTAAGGAAAATCCTGCCTCCCACTTTATTACCATAGTAAAGATAGCGTAATTGTAGTTGTATGATTAAGACAGCAAGAAACAAATTTTCTGCTTTGCTTCATCGAGGAGGTGACAAGGATGCAAGGTACTAAGTCAGCGTTTTTTTTTTTTTGTGCTAGGGCAGTGACGGCTTGGGGTGGTGTACTGACGCGAGATTACTTTTGACTCTAGAGCGAGTCACACTGACGCCAGGATAACCAACAAAGAACACTGATCTGTGCGTTAGTGTGAATAAGTGTCTCGCAGAACACGATAAACATAAGAGAGGTGTGATCAGCTTCTCTTGTGTTTACATTGTGAACAAAAAAGACGAATCTTGTTGAACATAGTGACCAGTGTGCGTTTCCTAGACAAGGGAAAGACGTGGACATCCAAGGACACTTCGCTTTTTCCCAAGTCACCGATATCTGTCGAAGGTGTTGAGAACACCATAGCTCACGTTACAAAGAGCAAGGTATGTTACGAATTTCTTGTAGATCGGGGGATTGCGCAATTCTTGAGTCACAAGGAGTTTGTAATCAACCTATAATCGGCAGTAAGGTGTGGACTTTTGAGTCCAAACAAGTAAGTATTATGTCAGCCATCATCGAATGAAATAGCTGACATAACCCCCCCTAGGGGTAATTTTACTTACAAAATTGTATCTCTTGACAGCCCACTGTTGTGATGGTTTTCGACAGCATCTAGACCTCGTCTGAAAGGGACGGCTGTGTAGACGATTTGCTGTCATTTATCAGCTAAGTGTTCATTATATAATTATATCTTAGCTGGTAAGGCCAAAACTCTCAACAGTCCAAGTGGGACCGTCTTAAGTTTTTTAAATGTGTTATTTGTGCATAAGACATATCCCCAATATTAAGTAAAGCTTTATATATATATATATATATATATATATATTTTATATATATAATATTTTATATATATATTTTATATATTATATATATTATATATATACATATATGCAATAGATCACAGTAAAACAGGTGATTTTAGATTATGCAAAAACAACCACTGTGAAAGAGTATTTGAAATTCCAAGCGCTTTCGTGACTACTCACATTGTAAAGGAACTATGAAAGTTCCTTGACAATGTGAGTAGTCAGGAAAGCGCTTGGAATTTCACTACTCTTTCACAGTGGTTGTTTTGCATATATATATATATTATATATATATATATATATATATATATATATATATATATATATATATGCAAAAAAAACCACTCTGAAAGAATAGAGAAATTCCAAGCGCTTTCGTGACTACTCACATTATCAAGGAACTTTTGAAAGTAAAGCATCCAAGGAAGCTATATAAGGGGTCTGGCCAGCACCTCACTATCAGATCCCAAACGGTTAAACACCTGACGCGCGCCGACCCAACTTGGATAGGTCCTTTGCACAACTCACCCCACAAACTATTCTATCCAAGAAAATTTAAAAAATTATTTGTCCAGTGTATTATTAAATTCTTCCCAAATTCTATTAATTATAAAGGGATCTAATTTATATAAACCAAAGGAAATATTCATATTATTGTCAAAATGCTTTTTTTGAAACAAGATTCAATTATATTCCTGTCGACCATGGACTTGCTTGATACTTACTTTCTCAACTTTTTGAAAATAAATTTTGGATGGTTAAAATCTTTACATGAAAAAATAGACCCATTGGAATCTTGTCCAGTTCTAATGCTATATTTATGTTGTTTTAATCTTAGTTCGAGATTTTACCAGTTTGACCGTAAAAAAACTTTATCGCAAATTTACAAGGAATCTTATAGACACATCCATCAGCATTTTGGGGGGAATTCTTATCAAAAGTTTTTTTACTGTATCAAGTTTTTTTTATACAACTTTAATATAAAAGTCTTAAAAAAGAGAAGGCATATCAACCAAGTTTTCATGGTAAGGGAGAACCAAAACATATTTTTAGTTGAATAAGGCGGGTTTTGCCCCTTTTTGGATTGTAAAAGTATTTTAGCAACTTTAAAAGATTTATCAATTACATTTCTTGGGTATTTTAAATCATTACCTATTTCATAAAATTTTGGATATTTCCTCATCTATGAACTCAGGACTACAAATTCGTAAAAATTTCTCAAAAAACTAAAGCAGACAAAATAAATGCAATAGAAATTTATGAAAGAAAATGATTACCAAGAAAAAATGAATAATCTCTTAGATGTACTGAAACCTATTCTAAACTTAGGAAAAATCCCCTAGAAACCGTTAACAGCAATTTCAATAAAACAATAAAACTTCTATGAAAGGCAAAGATGAATTGTCAAACAATTTACTTCCACTAATCCATCTTTGCCTTACATGTATGGACTAATAAAAACACAAAAAACCGGGGAAAACCCCAGAACAACCAATTATTAGCTCCATAGGGCCAGTTTCATATAAATTATCCAAATGGCTTGTTGATTTTGAGCCCTATTGTTGGCAAAATTTCTAACTTTAATGTTAAAAACAACATAGACTTGGTTGATAAATTAAGCTCCTTGATGACTTAATGATTTTAACATGGTTAGTTTTGATGTTACTTCCTTGTTTACTATGATTTAACTATGATTTACCATTGCCAGTTCCTTTCTATCATTAAACTTATTAAACTTTGCATTGTTGATGCAAAAATTTGTATTTAATTTATAAAATTTTACACTCAGAAGTTTGGTATGGCAATGGGAAATCCTCTTTCACCTGTTCTTAGTAACCTAAAACATGGAATTTTTTGAAACAAGGTTACTTAACACAATCCTCCCTAATAGAGCTAAATGGTTCAGATATGTTGATGATTTTGTGTCTTATGCCCAAAAATGTAGATATACACCATTTCCTAGGAAAATTAAAAAAGCTTAGCCATTCTATAAACTTTACTGTTGAGTTTGAAGAAATAACTCATTGCCTTTTCTAGATGTTTTAATTATTAAGGGTAATAATGAATTCAAATTAAAATTTACAGAAAACCTACAAATAAAAATGTTCCTATGTCCACTATTATTCCTCGCATCAAGATAGAGTCAAACTGTCTGTTTTCTCATCAATGTTTTTGAGAGCTTTACGAATTTGTAGTCCTGAGTTCATAGATGAGGAAATATCCAAAATTTATGAAATAGGTAATTATTTAAAAATACCCAAGAATGTAATTGTAAATCTTTTTAAAGTTGCTAGAAATATTTTTACAATCCAAAAAGGGACAACAGCCTTATTCAACTAAAAATATGTTGGTTCTCCCTTACCATGAAAACTTGGTTGATATGCCTTCTCTTCTTAAGACTTTTAATATTAAAGTTGTATTAAAAAATCTTGATGCAGTAAAAAATTTTGATAAAGAATTCCCCCCAAAATGCTGATGGATGTGTCTAAAAGATTCCTTGTAAATTTGCGATAAGTTTATTACGGTCAAACTGGTAAAAATCTCGAACTAAGATTAAAACAACATAAATATTAGCATTAGAACTGGACAAGATTCCAATGCTCTATTTATTCATGTAAGAGATTTTAACCATCCAATTGATTTTCAAAAAATTGAGAAAGTAGTATCAAGCAAGTCCATGGTCGACAGGAATATAATTGAATCTTGTTTCATAAAAAGCAGTTTTGACAAAAAATAGAATTATTTCCTTTTGGGTTTATATAAAAATTTGATCCATTTTTAATTAATAGAATTTGGGAAAATTTAATAATACACTGGACAAATAATTTTTAAATTTTCTTGGGTAGAATAGTTTGTGGGGTGAGTTGTGCAAAGGACCTATCCAAGTTGGGTCGGCGCGCGTCAGGTGTTTAACCGTTGTGGGGTCTGATAGTGAGGGGCTGGCCAGACCCCTTATATAGCTTCCTTGGATGCTTTACTTTCATAGTTCCTTGGTATTGTGAGTAGTCACGAAAGCGCTTGGAATTTTTCTATTCTCTCAGGAGTGGTTGTTTTGCATATTCTGAAATCACCTGCTTACTGTGATCTTATTGCATATATATATATATATATATATATATATATATATATATATATATATATATATATTATATATATATTATATATATATATATTACAAAACAACCACTCTGAAAGAAAAAGAGAAATTCCAAGCGCTTTCGTGACTACTCACATTATCAAGGAACTGCAGTTCCTTGATAATGTGAGTAGTCACGAAAGCGCTTGGAATTTCTCTATTCTTTCAGAGTGGTTGTTTTGCAAAATTCTGAAATCACCTGTTTACTGTGATCTTATTGCATATATATATATATATATATATATATATATAAAAATATATATATATATATATATATATATATATTTTATATATATATATATCAGAGAGGTCAGATGCGACCCGAAGACAGGTGGAGTGGTGAGATAAGTGGACCGGGTCGAGTAGTACACGAGTGATGAGGGGTTTAACTGAGAAAAGATATCTACTTGCAGTGTTCCTCGAGTCTAATGTTTTAGGATGTGATCGCCCCACAAAAATCATGGCTGCAGCCATACATGCATTCCAAATTGCGATAGTCTATGGTCCTGGTGTTTCTTTTATTGTCTTATTGTTCATATTCTACAATATAAGTTCTGTTCAGTACAGTATATTTTAATGATTCACAAACATGTTTGTGTTTGTAAGTTTGGTGAATCCAGCTGGGCTACTATCTTATCAGCCGTGAATTATTATTTGATTTCATCAACATATGTCTTGAAGCTAATTATATACAAAGCTGGTTGTCAGGGCAACCCATCTCTTGTCCAAAATGTTTCATCGTAATTTTGTTATTGAAAAATCTGAATGATCTTATGATGTTATTCATGTTTGTGGAAACGCCATAATTAAATTAAGTTTATACAGTCATATCCTACTGTTCAGTCTTGCAGTCTTATTATTTCCTGGATCTTTGCACCATGATCTGTTACATCATTCAACGCCTGTATACGCGGTTCGTAGCTAATTGTACGGAGTTACGCCTCCGTAGAGCGCCACTCACTATACTTGCACGTTACTTCATTCACATGAGCTACAAACTGCCATTATAATCTGATATAATTCCGAGTCGTTACCCTAGACTAATCTGACTTTCAACTTGCCCTTGATGCTGGTAGACCATTTAATTGTTCATATTAATAGTTAATTAGGAAGCGTCAAAATTTTCAACACTGGTGTACAACAGTAATTATGGAAGCGTTTATGCAACTGTCGGCATCTGCAGGTGCTCGCTAGTCAGTGTTATATAGTCTATTCCCGATTCTGATTACAATGAGATATCCTGAGAGAGTTTCTTCCGTTCGGCCTCACCTTAAATACTTACACATTCTTATGAAAAAGTTGTAATTGTTACATGAACATGTAAGTGACAATTTGCCAATTTATTTTTGTGTGATATTTCTTCCGTGAAATAACTTGTCATTTTAATAACAAAATTTACATATTTGGAATTGATGGACTCTGTATGATAGATGGAAAACTTGAAGCTTTCAATGTTAATGTCTTATGTAATGGAAGATTGAAAGTTTTAGTGCGCTTTGTAGCCTCCAATTTGTTATGTGTATTAATAAAAATTGTGGTCTATTATTTTTACTCATTGGCATATTAAGAAACTGAGGTATTAAACTAAACAATGTAAATGTCTTTTGTAAGGTTTTTAAACCTACACGGAATAATTTTTTCTAAGATTTTTTTCTAAGACCTTCAAAAAATGTTGAACATTAAGTTTAAGTAAATATAATTACTGACAGGAGAACTTGAAGGATTAATGGTGTAATTGTTGGAGTATCGCGAATGTGTGTGGCTTCCCATAGGGCTGGAAAAGGTGACGCGAGATCGAGGCTCGGCCAGCCGCAGTTTCGTGTATATATATGTCCTACCGAATAGGTAAAATTTGCGATTTTGACTTAAATAGCAACGTACTTCTTGCCGAATAGGGGAAGCGAAAATTTGTGTATGAAATAATTTCGCAAAAATCATTATGAACCCAACGAACAAAATATTTCAATGTGTCTGTTTATTATTAAATTATTGTAAACTTATATAAAATATATTTAGTTGGATTAGGCTAAATAAAATTGCGCTTGTTATAATAAGGTTAGGTAAGTTTCCTAAGGCTCTTTTGGTACAAAATCATTAATTTTTCTATTAACATAAATGAAAAGAATATATCTTTAAAGGTATAAGAGAAGAATTTAGAAAGGACGTAATTTTAAATGAATTTTGCTAATTGACCAATTTTACCTATTCGGCACGACATATATACAGAGAGAAGCTAGGCCTCTGGTCTGCCATCTACCCCGCCTCAAAGGGGCTCGTGGGGATGGCAGTCTTATGAGCTGCAGATGGTAGCAAGCTCAGGCCTCTCTTGACCTTCACCGAACTGTTGCCAAGTGATTAATGCAATGCAATTAGTGTGTTGCCAACTGCTAAAAAAAAGTATCGTCAACATTCTTTGCTGTAAGAAATGTTTTAATCGTCGTAATATCAATGTCAATCCTGAGCACGCATGTTATTTGTTTATGTTGATATCATGGGAAGAAAAGACATATATGTGATATAAAGTGAACCTTTATTGACAACGTTTTCCCCACACATTGGGCTTCATCAAGTCACAAACAGATCTGTTCGGTACTGGATGAAGCTCACTGTGCGGGGTGAAACGTTTTCAATAAAGAATCACATTATACTGCATTTGCGTCTCGTTTTCCATCGTCGGTATTTGATACTATGTCATCAGCCTGTTAAAAGTGTTGGTCATTACTTTCAGAGGAATCTAATCAAGAGTTATCTCTTTCGTGGTTTCATTTACCGATTTAGGAAATAAATTGGGAGATCTTACTCTTGATTTTGTTCCTCTATATACTGCGCTGTTAGTTTTTATATGAGTCTGGGAACTCAGATTTCAATGTTTCCTGTATTTTCTTGGCCACTTTGTTGGCAGGTGTATCTTGGCCGTTTCAGTAAATTTACTTATTTGAATTTAAATATAAATTTTTGAAAATTTGTATAGCCTAGCCTAACCTAATTCAACTCGACCTAACTTAACCTAACATAACGTAATCTAAATTAACCTAACTTAAAATAAAAAAAAAATACGATTTAAAAGACTGTTAAAGTTTAGAAAATGTCGTTGAGTACCACAGCAGTACATCTAGTTAGTGTGTTCTGCCTAAAGAAAGTAATAAAATATCTACCAATGGGCAACAGAGAACAATATGATGTTCATTGAAGACAAATACCAACTACTCCGCTATGGAAAACTGGAGGAAATAATAACTAGGACTGAGTATACAAGCTCTAATAACACAATAGAGCGGAAAAGTAATGCGAAGGACTGGGTGTGGTAATGTCCGAAGACCTCACCTTCAAGGACCACAACAATGCCACTATCACATCTGCGAGAAAAGTGATAGGATGGATAATGAGAACATTCAAGACAGAGATGCTAAGCCAATGATGATCCTTCATAAATCATTTGTTCTCTCTAGGCTGGAATACTGCTGTACATTAACATCCCATTCAAGGCAGGTGAAACTGCAGATCTAGGGAATGTACAGAGAGCCTTTACTGCACTTATAAGTTCCATCAAACACCTTAAGCACTGGGAACGCCTGAAAGCAATTGACTTGAACTCACTGGAGCGAAGGCGAGAGAGATATATCATAATCTACACCCGGAAGATTCTGGAGGGACTGGTCCCTAATATGCCCACAGAAATCACTCCATACGAAGGCAAAAGACTTGGCAGGCGATGCAACATATCCCCAGTGAAAAGTAGGGGCGTCATTGGTACACTAAGAGAAAACGCAATAAGTGTCCGGGGCCCAAGACTGTTCAACAGCCTCCCACCAGCCATAAGGGGAATTACCAGTAGACCCTTGGTTGTCTTCAAGAGGGAGCTGGACAGATAACTAAAGTCGGTGTCGAATCAGCCGGGCTGTGGTTCGTACGTTGGATTGCGTGCGGCCAGCAGTAACAGCCTCGTTGATCAGGCCATGATCCACTGGGAGGCCTGATCGTGGACCGGGCCGCTGGAGCGTTGATCCCCGGAATACCCTCCCGGTAGACTCTAGGTAGGCAGAGTCGGCTGTGCTCAACATGTATCAGTGAAATGAAGACATTCATTCGAGCTCTGGCGCAAGTTGCCAAATTTCTAAGGCTGCTAAGGTCTCAGCCCATTTTTTCACTTCAGCCCGCTGGCCTTGACCTGGCCTCAAGTGCCAGCCATCACTGGCAAATTATAATGGACGGTTTTACGCTCCTGCATAACAGTATCTGATTAAGACCCCACTTAATCAGACCAGTACTACATATTAACATTACTGTATGTTAATGAGGGTAGTGCTGCTGAGAGCTGGCACTTCATTACCCAGGATAAGGCTCTGGACTCACTGAGGCCTCCCTGCTTGGGAGACAAACTGTTGACTTCCTTCTTTTCAGGCGGGGAAAAGGAAAGGCCCTGCCTGGAGATTCATACACTTCCCTCCCCCAAATTCTGCCCCTGCCCCCTTACGACGGGTATCCCCCGACATGGGTCACAAGTATAACCCAAAGGTCACCTACCTCCGCCCTATGGTAACTAACCAGCCTCCCTAGGGTTATCAACCGCCACTAGGGATCAACCTGCCCCTCTACGCTCATCAACTTGCCACTCTAGGTTCATTAACTCGCCACAGTGATTTTACGTGACCGTCAAGGCGCATCGGACTTCACCATCCGTCAGATAAGATTAATTCTTGAATTTAAGTTTCTTATTCTTAATTTCTCCATTTACTGATTTAATCACGTTTGTGTTTAATTTTCATTTGAGCGAAGTGTCACTCGTTAACTACCTACAGTTGCATTTCACTTTGTTTTTGAATGCGCGACCCATTTACATTTTTTTTTTTAAATTTTGATGTGGCCAAAATAAACAAAAGGATTTATCACTCTTGTTTTAGATCATTGCTAATTACCGTTTCTAAGCAATTCCCTTCCTTATCTCGGCTAGCAGCTTTTTCTTTACTTTGTGTACGACACTATCATAAAAATGATGAGTTTTTCAGGTATTCAAGCTGAAACTTATCTTCTATGACTCCAGTGAGTTAACCTGTCTAGGATAGAAGGGAGAGGGAACGAACACTAAATATTGGGGAGACTGAGCAAGGAAAAGTGAAGTGTCTTGTAGGCAGGAAGTAGGGTAGTCTGGTGTTTATGACCAAGTGTTGAAAAAATGCTGGGGTTTGTGGTTAGGTTGTGTATAGGAGATAGAAGGGAGGTGAACTGCTTAAGATTCCTTTGAAATGGGAGGATGAGCTTCATGAGAGGATGACGGTGAATTTAGAGTGGGAGCATGTGAGAAGGTTGTGAGTCTAGAAAAAAAAGGGTAAAGGGTTTGGG